>JADRCD010198775.1:0-13172 GCA_019843815.1 Montemys delectorum | reverse complement strand
ACACACACACACACACACACACACACACACACACACACACACACACCAAAAAAGCAGAGAGAAGATACCTATCCCCATTGCAAGGAGCTGCTGCAGGGACTCTCACTACAGGTCTTGTAGATGTGAAAGGGTAAGAGTGTAGTAAGAACAAAGACATACATCACACATAAAAGTGGCAACTCTGAAGAAGTAGGACATTTCTCTAAGAATTCCATCTTTGGAAATTTCAAGTACTTAAGGCAGCATTTTTAGTCATAGTTATATCATTTAAACTATATCCAGAATTCATTAATTCAGACTATCCATCTGAGACATTACTCCCTTTGTAACCATCATTTTATCTTTTGCTTCTGAATTCAGGCTTTAAGATTCCGCAAATAAACACTGTATTATCTGCTTGGGTCTAGCTTATTTCACCTACCACAATGTCCTCAACATTCATCCACATTGTATTCAATAATAAGAGAAGACTTGTGCAAGGTAGAACACTATTCTCTTGCATAAGTACACTACATATTTTTTTTAATCTATTTGCCCACTGACAGACAGTTAATTCCTCTTTTTTTTGTTATCTCCATGTTTCTATAAATGCTACAGTGGCTAGACATTACAATCCTACCAGTCAACAAGTTCTTGTCCACATACTTACCAGCAGTTGAGATCTTTATTCTTTCTGGAAATTAATAACCATCCAAGCCATCATTTACCAAAAGAGTTAGCATTTATAGAACACTCTTAGCAACAGCAGATTACATATTCCTCTCAAGCTTAAGTGAAACATACCATAGAAAAATTAAATATACTATTGAGTCATTATGGAATTAAACTAAAATTAATACACAAAGATGGTTGGAACTCTAAATTCATATGGGCCAAAGGAAGTAAAAGATGAAAAAAACATGGTTTGCCAAAACTCATGGGATGCAGAAGAGTGAGGACATACATGCAAAAGAAAGGATGCTGAGGAGCTAGCCTAGAGATAGCCTAGAGAGAGAAAAGATCATTGATATGTGCCTAGAGATAAGCCATGTAAGGAAAATTTAGAAAAATGAAATGCTCACTGAAAGATTTTAAACAGAAGGTAATAGGACGTGCATTAAGATCGGCTGTAGTTATGGAGTCTTCTACAGAACTGGGTTCTATATTCCTCACTAGACACCAAGCTTCTTTCTCACAGATAAGCTCTAACTTGTTCTTCCAAATGGGTCATCTTTGGGATCTGAGCTGGATGACATGGGAATGTGCTAGAGTCCAAATCTACAAAACAGAATAAAGTTCAGGGACTCATTTGTAGTTACTTGGACCACAACATCTATGAAGAATTTTATTTTTTACATATCAGAATTCAGATCTACTAACTTCTCCAGATATTACAGTTTTGCATAAAAGAGGATTTCTTTAGGACCTAGTTAGGAAAGTCTTATTTAGAATCAAGCTCTAAAGTTGCTGCCTTTGTATGAAATTTCATCTCAAGGTGCTGCAATCTGTTCTGTGCCCAGTGTGCTATTGAATTTGCTCACCATCGGGACACTTTTCAAGCCTTATCTCTCTACCTCTTTGAAGCCAATTCTTTCTGGAAACGCATTCTTTCCCTGCTTTGCAATTCAATTCCTTTTGGTTTCTGTTTACTTTCCCAAAGCTTCTCAAGTCTTCTCAAGAGCGTTTCTTCTCCTTGCCCTTTGACTGCTGGTGCCTTCTCCTCCAGCCATCTCGATTGCTCCTATCAGTCCACTCTCAGCCCTTCTGTTAATCATCGATAACGCGGCAAATTCTTCTCAGGCACAGCTGGCTTTGCTGAGCACCAGGTCTGTACAACACCTTGAAGATACTACCAACTGACTACTCCATAAGCACCGGCCACACTATGGCTGGACGTGATCTCGCGATCTCATGATACTATTCTCAAAGGAGCTTTTACTTCCTGCCATTTTCCATGGCATGGCCATGTTCGCTGTCCTTCAAACGCTAAACAGATGTATCATCCTTAATAAGTATCTCTCAAGATACAATCTAATCAATTATGCTGATTTACACTTAAATCCCCCCACTCATCTTTCAGTTTCTTTCCATTCTTATTGCTGCTATCTATATACTGAAAATCTGTATTATTTTGTAAGTGGATTACCATAATAGTCTTCTCATTCTCTACCTTGGGTGAGTTGTCTAAAGCACAGGCAGGAAGATTCCTCCTCAGCTCATCTCTCATTGTGCAACTACTTACCTATAAAACTTGAGTCAAGATGAATATTGGATATCTTTCAATTTCCTTAGTATCCTGGCTCCCACACACTTTCCCTATCTCACCCTGTAGATGGGCATCCTTAAGAAAGATAAATAAAGGGCTGGTGGGATGGCTCCACAGTTTAAAGTGAGGTATATCCGCATTGTGGGTCCAAAGGTGACTCTCTCTTGTGCATTTCACATTGAATACATAGCGTGCATCAGAAAAAATTCTCCAAAATAACCCCCTTTAACCATTTGGTATTAATTTACTACTTAGAAAGTGTTTTCCCATCAATATCTATAGAATAAAGATTCCTTACCCCAGATCACACAGTTCTTAATTTTTGTGTCTTAATGGCTCCTAAGAATCTTCGTCAAGTGTCTAAGACCTTCTTCAGGAAATACACTAACAGTTTTGTAAACAGTGTGGGTTATGGCTTGGTTTCATTGTAGGCACTAAGAGTAATCAAGAGCCTAAGATTTTAAAAGGAAACGAAATGAAGAAAAGTAGGCACTGAACCCCTTTAGGAGTCAGTCTACCTGAAAAGATTCTGCGTTCATGCCCACTGGAAGATGTGGCTTCTTTGCTTGATTTCAGAAGTTTCCCTGCAGAGCTGTGAACAAGGGCTCTGGATTCCTGCCTGTGGCTCAGTGAACTTTGCTTTATGTGAAATAATTTTTGAAGGAGTCATTCATTGGCTATTTATTGAACAACTACACAAACACAAGTATAATGTACAGTAGTCACTAAAACAGACAAAATTATAATCTCTTAGGTTTATTTTTATTTTATTTTTAGGGTGCTAGGGACTGAACCCAGAGCCCCCTTAATGCTGCCCGCAATCCATTGTCAGGGTATCCCCACATCCTTAATCTTACAGAAGTTTGATTCATCATTTATCTATAGTACTTGGCAGAATGCTTACTAAACGACTGAAAATTAATTAACTCGCATTTTTTTAAGGGCTGTGCTTAATCTGAATTATTCTGTATTTTCTTGTGTGTTGATGGTCATCCAAAGGAGATGAGGTGTGCATGGCAGAAATCACATATGAGGGATAACGGGGGACTTAGACGTGATTCTCCTGCTGGGAGACGCAGCTACTTTTCTCCCATTTTCCTTTATTTCTCTGATTTTTATAATAGTTTCACAGAGGTTTATATAATCATCAAAATACTAGCTAGTGAAATTGAACACCAGTCTCTTTCCAACAGATCAGAGAATAAAAAGAATCTTTTATATATTATCTATTGTATAATACATATATTACATATTAATATATATTACTATATATATTAAAAAGTTACCTGTGGTGATTACAAAAACCTGTTAGCCACCTGAATGGTCTTTAATTTTAGCAAATAACATACATGTTCTATGCCTCTTACTAAAAAGGAAATTAACTTCTTTTTTATTGTATTTTCAATGTTTGGTTGCCTTTTGTGTGTGTGTGTGTGTGTGTGTGTGTGTGTGTGTGTGTGTGTGTGTAAACTAAGCACCTGACAGAGGCCAAGCTTCCCCAGACCGACTTATCTCCATGTTTTAGGGATTACAGAGATAAAACGAAGGCTATTGTTTCTTCTGGAGCTGAAGTATCAGGCAAAGCAATTCACTGAGGTTTCTTCAAAGGGAAACCCTAGCATATCACCAGTCTGATAACACTAAAACACGACTTACAACACGTTCATAAGCATCAGAATTCTTTTTAAAAATTTAGCTAATAATCAGGATGAATGCCATTTACTTTTGTTTGGCTCTCCAGGGAATACTGTTTACTTTGCTTTAAAATTTATGTGAGTCATTTGGTTATATGCCTTTTTTAATTAGCTTGAAGGAAGCAATCACTGGAGAAAAAGCGGAAATCAATTCTGATCCGATATTGATAGCTACTGTGCTATAAACTGTGTGTCCTTTCTAATTAAATGTAAACATGTTCAGTTCTAAAGTCCAGCGGCAATGACAACAGTCACTGGGAAGGATTGCTTAAGCACTGCTCCACTGATTTGCCTGGCCTTTATTTCTTCCAGAGCTGTGCTTGTGCAATCATTGGTGAGGTGAATGCTGGTTGGAACTGACTTTTTTTTTTTTTTTTTTTTTAGTCCATCTTCAGAGAAAAGGTTTGACAAGAATGTAGAGCACTCTGTAATACTTAAAGTTACTTATTAACTCTGTCCTTCTGATAGCTAATCAATGGCATTGCAGAGAGTCAAATTTGGTGCACTAAACTGCCCCCTTGCCTAAAGCCAAGTCTTGGTAAATATTTAATGGCTGTAAAGGTGTTTTGCTAGTTATCAAACTGATATGTTAAAGGACTCTTAAAAGCAACTTTATCTTTCCTTCCCCTCCATAAATAATTTGCTTAGCAATATAGTGTGTAGGTGTAAAAGCATTCAGATTATTTTTAGTATCCTGTTCAGAAAAAGACCACATGAAAATTAATATAAAAGGGTGTTCATTATAATTATATACAGCAATATCATACAAACATAAGAGGAATTAAAGAAAAAAGTATCCAACTCTTCTTGGTAGAGTGCCAGTCCCAAAGTATAAAACAGCCCAGGTCCTTTCACTTCTGAATACCACACCAGGCTTGTTCATAACCTGCTGTACAGCTGTTCTCATAGGGACTGCCACATGCTCTGTAAAGTTGGGAGACACCAAACTTTTTGTTTTTATTCAACATGGCAAGACTGGGTTTTAGATCTTTATAGTTTAAATAACTTTCCAAATTTTGTGCCCCCTTATTTTAATGATTCTTGTTGGTAAGGCAGGAAAAAATTGGAAATTTCATTTGTTAAATAAAAATAAATTTTATCAGTTTAAATATTATTAAACTACTTTTCAATTGAGCAGATTTTTATTTTTTAGAAATATGGCTGATTTCTTTAAATATATACTCTTATCAAACTAACAGATTTAATACAATTACCAAAAATGCTGATCTGAATTTTAATAGCCTAACTATAAAAGTGAAAAATTATCTTCCTAGCTGAGGAGGAGGGCGACCCTGTAGGAGGACCAGGAGTCTCAACTAACCTGGACCCTGGAGATCTCTCAGACACTGGACCACCAACCAGGCAGCATACTCCAGCTGATATGAGCCACCCAACACAAATACAGCAGAGGACTGCTGGGTCTGGGTTCAGGCAGAGGAGATACACCTAACCCTCAAGAGGCTGGAGGCCCCAGGGAGTAGGAAAGTCTGGTGGGGTGGGGGCTTGGGGCGTGAGTGGGGACATCCTTGTGGAGACAGAGTAGGGAGCAGATATGGGATGTGGAACAGTAGGAGGGTGGACACGGAGGGGAATAAAATCTGGACTGTATAAAAAAGATTAAATAAAATTAAAAAAAAAATCTTCCTAATTATTAAATAAGAACTGGTAACTCAGAGCAGCATATTGAGTTGATGACCTCGCAAGACATATGCTGCATCAAAGGGGCTGATGTGGGGCTGGAGAGTTGGTTTGGCACTTTTCCTGCAGAGGACCTGAGTTTGATTCCCTGCACCCACTTGCTGGTTCAGAATCATCCATAGCGCTAGCTCCAGGGGATCTGACACCCTTTTCTGGCCTACACCTGTACCAGGCATGCTCAGGGTGCACATACTCATAAGCAGGCAAAACATCATATTAAAAAAAGAAAGAAGGAAGGAAAGAAGGAGAGGGGGGTTGAAGGGCTACACTGAAAATAAAAATGTTTTAGAATAAACAGGTTACATTTCAGAATGAAAAAAAAAAAAACATTAGAAATGTCCTGGATTTGAGGTGACAACAGCAAACTTAGCAATCATGACTGATCTGTTTATTTTACTTTATGATGGCTTAGAGGAAGGCATCGCTATGCATGCCTTTACTTGATATGGAAGTTGTCTCTTCCATGTATATGGAAGAGAGATGCCTTCATACTATCAGGGATGCATAAAGTTAATTTTAAAGGTGTTATTGAAAGTCCAAGTGCTCTGAATTTTCCCTAAGACTCTACAAAAGGATTATTTAAAAGTAAGGTATTCACTAATAAAACAAAGAATTATGCACCAAAATTTAGAAAGAAGGTATATGTTATAAATACTTTACAAATTGTATTTCTAGTTTGTGTTTTTTAAAGACATGTCTATGTTGATTGTTATCTCTAAATGTTATAAAATATAAATGTGTGTGTGCATGTGTGTGTGTATGTGTAGTTTTTTTTCTTCTCAAATGTTGTACAGTGATGATGGTTCTATAAGAACTAAAAGCAGGCCAGCAGGTACATGTTTAGGCTTCAATCTAAAATAGCCACGAAAGCCAGCTGGAATAAGTTCAGAATATGGTCAGGTTGCACAAGCAACCAATTAACCATGTAAATGGAAAAATATGAACTGAGTATCCGGCCACTGAAATAGACGAACACCTTAACAGGAAATTAAAATTTTTTTTTTCAGGCTATGAGTCACAATTGCACATGTGTGCAAAGATTAAGATAAACTGTATCAGGGATATTTTACTGGCAAGTTGAGTTCTGAAACTGGACAGTATGGATTGATGCTCTATGTGATTTGGTTTTAAATCATCTTTAGTATGTTTCCTCTCAGAAATTAGCTGCAGGAATCATTAAAAAAAAAAAAAAAACCCCAGCAGGAATACCTAACCCAGACTGAATGGGGACCACAGAGGAGTTGAAGGACAACATAAATGTCTTGGCTGAGGGTGAAAAGTAAGAGTTCATCAAGAAGTAGGGCAGTCAAACAAGAGCAGGTTGTGCATATTGTCATGGAGGTGTGAGAAATTTGTGCTGACAACATTTATCTTTCATGGCCGTACAAATTTGTCTGGTTCTGAGATACTTTAGATCAGTGGTTCTCCACCTATGGATTTGACCTCCATGGGGTCATGTAAAAGATACCTGCATATCAGATATTTACATTAAGATTTATAACAGTAGCAAAATTACAGTTATGAAGTAGCAACAAAATAATTTATGGCTGGGGTCACCATAATATGAGGAAGTGAACTAAAGGGTTGTAGCCTTAGGATGATGGAGAACCACTGCTTTAGACTCTTAGAAAGTAGGCAAGGGAAAGGTTTCTGAGACACAAAAAGTGCCCTCACTTCTCTGACCTCAAGAAAAACCCCATATTGTGGTTGCTGGGAAGTCAGTGGAGGACACAAAATGTCTGGTTGAGGACACAGAATTCCCACTCATTCAGGGAATATCTAGAGCACACATTTCTACATACTTCCTGCTAGATACTGTGCTAGGTGTTAGGGTTAGTGACAGAATGTAAGAATAAAGCTTTCCAAGCTTTGGGAAAGACCCATGTGGCTAACGCAGGGTGGACCTAGAGGCCCTGCCCTTTCACCAGCAGTGTACTCTATACTCAAAGTGCCAACACAAATCCTTGAATATCAACAAAATACATTCATTTATTTATAAATGTATTCAAATGTTATACAAAAGTTAAAAAATTCATTGTAATTTTCAAGAAGTTCTAAAGTTAGTGACAAATTTTCTCCTAAAAATTTCAAATATCAATGGTTTTCAAACAATTTTATATTCCTTTGAGAGAAAGTGTTAGGATAAGCTGAAGTTTTCTGATATTAACAAAAGACATAAAACCATAACATGAGATTTTTGTTATCTTTTAATATCACTACCTGTTTTGGTAATTATTTGCTAAAAGGAATTTATATTCAGGAGTGAAAAAAATATAACTACTATACATCTCTTCAAAATGACAAACCAATCTAAAAGACATATTTAATTTAAATACAACAGGGAATTTAAGGTAATTTGGGGAAGATTGACCTTATAATATTTTATTATAGCAAAAATGGTTAGGTTATTTCAATAAGCAAAACTTAATCTCCTTTAGGTGCGAAATCCAGGTACAATATGCTTGCTGTGCTTTGCAGAGGGCCCACAATCACTCTGTTCTGAGCTAAGCCACAATCCAGTATGAAAATGGTCCTTGAGAATAAACTATAGGCAGATACCATCTAGTAACACTTGTTTAGGTTGTGAAATACATATATAATCTTGCTTGCTATTTGAAGAAAATATGCTATTTGATAGGTTGAATATGGAAATAATATTTCAGGAATTGAGCTTGGTTGAACAAAGAGCTAAAAATTGGTATATATGTTACTTATTTTATTGTTTATTCTTTTAACTGGTAGGAGTTCACAAGTTACCAACATTAAGATACAGAAGTTATTGAGATTCTTAACAATCTCAGCTTTCTTAGTTTCTGTAGTTTATTGAAATATATTGAGTAAGAATATTATAAGTGATGAACTTATTCTACTGAAAAATAAAATAAATTTAGTTTTACAAACACAAATTTTGAGCTATTAAATTGCTGACATAAAGAACCAGGATTTCATGAGATCATGGGATTGCCAGCAGGCAACATATACTTTCTAAAAATGCATGAGTAATAAGGTACTGCACCATATTGTAGGAATGATCATATGTTAGCATATGCTGAAGGAAAGAATTTCTGTCTGAAGAAAATTTAGAAGATACTTCTGGTATTAACAAATGCAAAGGACCAGTAAATACTGAAAAGGAACATGAAGTTTTGTAATCAAAATCTTGATTCTTCCATTAAATATTTATGTGATTTATGACTTGTAAGACTTATAATAATAATTATTTATTATCTATCTACTAATAATGTTGTGGTTTTCCAAACAGGGTTTTTCTGTGTAGCCCTGGCTGTCCTGGACCTCACCTTATAATGAGGCTGCCCTCAAATTCAGAGATCTGCCTGCCTCTGCCTCCCAGTTGCTAATACTGTTTATTTCACACAGTTATGGGAAGAAAATTAGATTAGAATGTGAAACAAATCTGCCAAAAGTAGAGTGCTGGATGAATGTCAGTGGACACTGTCATTACCCGGCTATGTGGACTACTTAGACAGCACTGACAGTGAGGGCTTACGACCCACTCCAAAGCTTAAAAGGATGTTGGCCTTAGAGAAGACCAAACGTGGGGAGTATACTGAAGCCTGTAACCTGGCTGAAGGAAGGGATCTGTGAGCATGGCCACAGTTCAGGTCAGGAGCACGTGAGTCATGATCAGAGCCAGGCAACAATCATAAGGATGTGCTTTCACGGGCAAGTAGACATTGATCTTGGGGCAGCTGGATGACATACTGTGAAAATATCCCAAATTGTTTACTCTAGGTCATGGATAACTAGACTCACAATGCAGACTCTCATGAATGGCAGTTTGCAAACCTTTGGAGATTGAGAATAGAGTCCCTCTGAAATAAGACTGCATACAACTTAAAATATCTAGGATTCTATCCAGATAAAAGATTCCAAATTTGAATTTGGATTCCAGAAAAAGAAAATGGAGATATTCTTAAATAGTGTAAAAAAGTAACATTAAATAGCCAAAATAATTTCATTAACTTAAATAGAATTTTGTATATGTACAGAACATTGCTTTGATTCATTTTACACCACTAACAACCATGTCACTGTGTCTAACCCTATTCTACTTTTCTAAGTATGATTCTAAATCTGTAAGTAGTAAAAATGGTAAATATTGTATTTTAGAACCTTTTTTTGGATACTTTTACCTGTTATGTGAAATGTGTACAATAATCCCCAAAAGACATAATCATTTCCATTAAAAAATGATTAATTGTGGAATCTAAAGGAAACCAACAACTACTTCCTTTTTCACTTATATCATTTAAATTAAGACAATTGTGCTACAAATTGCCTAACAAGACATAAGTGCTTATTATTTTCATACATAAGAGACACAGAACATAGGCAATAAAACAATAGTCAATCATATTGTAAACATGCTTTGGAAATTTCTTGAAGATGAAAAATATACAGTTTTAATGCTGTGTGCATGATTTCATGATAAAGAGCATCAGATAAAAATGAATAAAATTTACTCTCATTAGTAAATAGAATATACAGGCTAACATTTATTTTCCAACCCATTACTGCTGCTGCTTCTTAATACCACTGCCTGTTTCTGAGAGGCAAGCCCTTAGAAGGCCATTGAGCCTAAAATAGCTAAGGACTAAGGCTTATGGAAGGAAGAATGAACATCCTGCTGCTTGACATTAATCACATTAACTCAGCGCACCTAGCAGACGGCTCTGGCATTACTCCTACCTGGAAGACATTGAAACCAAAGCATGGGGTTTTAAAGTTAATGGAACTGAAATACTCTATGTCAACTTGATAATATGCCCCTAAGTTATTGTTCATGGATGGTGCCGTTCCTGTGTTTAGTCAAGAGTTAAAGTACAGGCAGTAATTCCCTATTTTCACAATATTCATTCTGACAATAAAGATAACAACTATGAGAACAGTTTTTAGCTGGTTAAACCTGATGTACTGGTTTTGTTCATAAAAAGAATTCATGACAATTAATGAAATGGATCTATTAAAGACAGTCTTCCAAGGCAGCAGAGCTGCCACACCTACAAATGAACTCTTCATGACCTACATTATTCAGAAAGAACTGTAGTAACTTGCACTAAAATCTGTTACTCACAAAAGCTTCAAACAGAATCAAAGCACTGCTCAGAAGCTGGCAGGATGCTTCGGGAGGAGAACACACCACGCAGCCCCTTCTCCGAAGCTTTCAGCTGCTACTCATGTTCATTTCTGCCACTCATGCTTTTCTACCATATTCAAGTTTACTATATGCAAATCTCCATTTAAAATCATTTGAAACGATAAGTATCACTTGTCTTAATTCCAGACTTCATAGTTTGGTGTTTCATCTCCAATGAAGAGAGAGAGACTGCTCAGTAGTTCTCTTCATCATCCCCCATTCTTAACGGTAAGCAGTGAGCAGAGAGCTCAGACAAAAGAACCTCCAGGTTTTGAACAACTTGGTTGAGATATTTTTGGCAAACACAAACCAGCAGAGCATTTGTTTTATACGGTCTCCTCCGAGAAACAACCCTGTGCCGTATAAAAGCCGTGCTTTGCTTTTCAAAATCTCTGGATATCAATAATTATTTTTTTACTATGGGTATTTTGTTTCATTTGATTCTATGATTATCATGAGCTATAGTCAAATTAATTTTCATGAATATCAATAAAAATCTACACAGGAAGGTTCACTGTTTAGGAATTACAGAACTACCCACAAAGCAGGTTAATTTATTGGTCGTGGTTAAAGGCTGAGGCGATTTCTGAATACAAACTTTTCAAAATCAAGTAAACTCTGCCACATTGGAAACTATTTTCAAATTCTCAGATATACACAAGAAGAGGAAATGTTGCCTTCTAGGGCACTTATAAAGACATCTGCCTTCCTTCTCATCTCTAACTGTTAACTGAACACACGCCCCCCACAGGACAGATAAGGCAGAGACAGGTAAACGAGGAAGAGGAACTGTTTCCCGGAGTTCTGGGCTGAGCACATGGCACATTTTTTAAGTCACTAAGGTTACACTTGGGAAGAGCTGCCAAGGACTCTACAGAAAATATTCTGATGAGTAAATATTCGGTAAACTTCAAATATATAAAAATTAGAATAACCTGAGTAAAGAAATCACAGTGTATTCCTCTATTTGGTGTGTAAGCAGCTTGTGGCCACTTCTATAAAGCTAGTGTAGTGGATTATTAGGTAACATAGAAGTTTTACAGGGTAAAAATAGCAGGGTAAAAGGCGTCTGACACTCAGATACATTCACATTCAACCCAAATGCTATGAAATGTATTGAACTTACTTAGGATGGAAAACGCATACCCTAAGTATTAGAGAAACTAGATTACAGATAATAGAAAACATAATATACAAATAAAGATAGGGGAAACATTGTGTGGATTTAATAAAATCAGGAAGCTATATGAAGAGCTACAAAAATAAAGAACATCTTTTAGAGAATAAAAGTAACATTTACTAAGTTAAAAATTAGGAAGAGTCCTTGATTGTACAACTATTCATGCTGGCTACACATATTTCAAGTACAATGATAACAAGGGACTTGAAGTAAAGTGAAGATATTTAAGAGCACACATCAGAACTTTAAGGATTTAAAAATGTTAAGAAAAATATTAATCTTTCTAGGAGATATAAGTTCGGCAATTAAGAAACCAGAAAGAAACATCAGGGGTAAGAGGAGGGTGGAACTTAAAAATAATCTTAAGGAATATTGTTCCAGGATAAAAGGAGAGAATTCTTCAGATTGAAATAATCTCTAAGAATAGATCATAATAAATGAAAGTAGAATATTCCCAGATATCTTAAGAGATTTCAGAAAACCAAGGTAAAATAAATTTAATATCTTCCATGAGAAAAGTCTACAAAAGTAAATTGACTTGGCTCCTTGTAGAATCAGATCAGTGTGAAATCAGCAGGAAAAGAGGAGATTACTATCATATTAGTGGTGAAAGGATGTGGTATTCATATTTGAATTATATATTCAGAAGCTCTGGAAGTTACTTAAGGAAGAAAGCAAGAAAGAAGGCACAGGATCCTAGAAATGGTGATATCAACCTGGAAGGGGAGGGGAGGAAAGGAGAGGAAAGGAGAGGAGGTGAGGTGAGGGGAGGGGAGGGGAGGGTAGGGAAGGGGAGGGGAGAGGAGAGGAGATGACAACAGTGCAAGCCCATAAATCAGGCAGGAGCTTCAGACCTTGCTAGAGCACACCATGGGAAAGCTGAAATTAAAAGAGATCCAAGTAAAAGGAACAGAATTAGAATTTTATGGCCGTATCATAGAAGAAAGTCATGACAGTAGAGAGAGGCAAACACAAATAGACAACGACTGTCAGTGCTTGATGGAGTTACAAAATCTTTTTGTCTTGTTCCAAAGAACATTCTGTTTGGCAAAGGGCTGACAAGTTCAAGCCAAAGGAAGACTATTGTAATTCTAGAATAGTACCTGGGGAGCACAGTCTCAATACTACTGTTTCTCAGATTTCAAACCACAGCAGTGACTTGCATGTGCATCCTCTATGGGTCTGCATTTCACCAGC
>JADRCD010198774.1:0-50703 GCA_019843815.1 Montemys delectorum | reverse complement strand
TGTGTGTGTGTGTGTGTGTGTGTGTTTGTAAGGAAGCTATATGGAAAAATATAGAATAGAAACATAAAGCCCCAGTATGTAGAGGCAATATCGCAAAGGGAAAGAGCACATGAGAATTCATCCTGAATAGAGCCTTTAGGTTTTTTTCATTCATTTATCTGTGACCCCTTGTCTACACATGGGGGTCAGAGATTAATATAAATAGGTATTCTTGCTTTTTGATTGTGAATTTCTGAGCCACGAGTTTGGAGATTCAGCTAGATTGTTAGACGGATGGATCTTTTGTCTGCCTCCTCAGCACTAGGATTGGAAGTATGCACTGCTAATGAATAACTAATAAAACAGTTAATCAAACCCAGAACATAGAGTGATAAGTGAAAGAAAGGTCATAATAAAAATACTGAAAACAAAGTGTGAGATCAATAAGCATGACATATCCATGATTATCAAATCATTCAGGAATTCTTGTAAGACAGGAGTCAGTTTGAAAATAATATGCTTGTTGACTTAAATATATCAAAAGCCAAATGTTCACAAGGGAAAAATGCATCCTACAAACACCCCAGGAGCTAGGAGGAAGTTCAGCTTCTTGAATGCACACAACTTCACATATACAGCACACTTAACATTCTGACATCAGACATTCTCCATTTGTTTTGCATATATTCCATTGTTCCATTGAACATGCCTAGGAGAAACCATGTTAGGAGCCGCACTCGCCATTATAAGATGGCACCGGCTTCCTGCTTCCTGGTTCTTCTCGGAAGCCCTGCTAGAATGTGCGCCTGTGCAAGGCGCGAAACTTAGTATGCTAATTAGGCACTAAGGCTAGAGCCAATGAGGGATCTGTACGTCTCCCAGAGATCTATATAAGCCGCGGGGTTTCGGCATTCAGGGTCCTTCTACTTCATGCCATCTAAAAGAGCTGTAACAATAAATTGCTGTCAGAAGAATCCTAAGTGTGGCGTGCTCCTTATCGGCGAGGTAGCGCGCTACAAAACCATTTTTTTTTTTTACTATATTACCATTTTACCATAGTAGCCTTGCAAGATTTGAACATATTCAGGAAATTCACTCTTGTATATAAAGTAAGGAAAGACATGCATGCATTTTCTTAACCTTTCTGTTGCTATTGGCTGTCATTTGCATGCACCTGCCATCCATTTCGTATCAATTAACCCCTTTTCTCGAGATATAATGCCTTTATTTAGGACTAAGTAGCTTTTATAACTAGCACGGCTGTTCAGAATATTTCTTGGCTCTACATTAGAGATCGAATGAGGTGCTATCTTCACATGCAATGGACATTGGTATTTCGATAGTTGTACACTAGGTGACTGCCTACTACTAGAACTTACTATTAGTACAAGCCTTCCCACATCTTGAACTCTATACAATTTATTCCATCCGAACTGATTAACCACTTAAAGAAATAGGAAGCTGTTTATCTCTATATAGCACACAGAGCTTCATCTGTGTATGCTCATAACCTACAAGTCACTTTAATATCAAATTTTTAAATGGAATTTACAAAGTACTAGCTTTTAGAAACGTCTGTTAAACAACTTAATATATTATATTATTTTATGATACTATTTAATTATCTTATAGAAAATAGTTTTTACTTTTAAATGTAATTACTTTTCCCACTTAAATATTGTCCTACCTTTGTAAAATCTGCAACTAAAAATTTAGGAAGTGGAGTTCACCTAAGTCCTCAACTGAGAAGATACAGAATATAAACTAAAGTGGAATATTAAAAGAATTTTGATCCTGTGATATTCAATATCATGTAAAAATAACTTATATTTACCTGAGGTAAATGTCATCTTAGAGGCTGACTGCTGAATAAGTTTTCACTTTTTAATTCTTCCTGAACTCTGTCTGGTTCAACTCAGCTGCTCTAGTTCAAATTCCTCTTCAACCTGACTGATTCAGTCTGGCTTCTCTCAGCATCTCACTGCATTGTTCTGCTTAGTTTAAACTAACTCTGGCCCTATGTTCTAATCTGGATCCTTATTCTCTGGCTTCAGTTGTTTCTGCTGATCTACACTGAACTGGATGATCTAACAAAAGAACCCAAATCCCTTGTATTGTACATACTGTACTGACTTCAACTGACTGACTCTCTCTTCTGGCACTGCTATTAAATAGCTACTCTTTCCTGTGCTGCTCTAAAGATTGAAATAATCCCATGCATCCTATCAGATCACCATGGCATAAAGGTGGTCTTCAATTACAGCAAAAGCAACAGCCCACATACATGTGGAAACTGAACAACTCTCTATTCAATCATACTTCGTCAGGGAGGAAACAAAGAATTAAAGACTTCCTGGAATTTAAAGAAAATGTTGATACATCATACCCAAACTTATGAGACACAATGAAAGCACTCCTAAGGGGAAAATTCATACCACTAAGTGCCCTGGTAAGAAGCTGGAGAGACCTTACACTAACATATATGATTTATAGCTGGCAAATTTTCACTAAATTATTTTTGCCAAGTTTCCAATTCAGCTAAAAGAAAGATCTTGCCCTCAAATCAGATGTACTAGCTGGTATTTACTGACAAAACAACAATAAATCTTGATTATAAAACTCCTGTTTTTCAGTCACAACTCTGACCTATAATTGTTCCTGTCTGAAAGAATTACAGGGATGGAAGTGGAGAAGATCCTGAGGAAAAGAAGGTCCAGCGACAGTCCCAAAGAGGGATCCAGCCGAAGAGAAGGTCCAAAGACCTGACACTATCACTGAGGCTATTGAGTGCTTACAAAAAGGGACCTACCATGACTGCAATCTGGAAAACCCAACAAGCAGCTGAAAGAGTCAGATGCAGATATTTGCACCCAACCAATGAGCAGAAGTAGCTGACCACTGTTGTTGAATTAGGGAAAGACTGAAAAATTCTGAGAAGGAGGGTGACCCTGTAGGACCAGCAGTCCCAATTAATCTGGACGCCCAAGATCTCTCAAACACTAGACCACCAAACAGGCAGCATACGCCAGCTGATATAAGGCCACTAATGCACATACAGCAGAGGACTGCTGGGTCTGCGTTCAGAGATGATGCACACAAATCTCAAGAGATTGGAGGCCCCACGATTTTAAAAGTCAGATCGGGACATCCACGTGGAGACAGTGAGGTGGGGAGGAAGAATGGGTTGTGGAGCAGTAGGAGGGTGGAAGAGGAGAATAAAATATGGAATGAAAAAAAGATCAAAAAAGACAAAATGCTCAAATAAATAAATAAATATATAAATAAATTATATATGTTTTGCATACCATTTATGAGTATCCCTGTATTAGTGTTTAGTTATTTGTCCACTTGTACAGTGACTGATGCTCTCATAAAGAAGGTGGATTGATTTAATCACAACTACATTTGCTGATCTCTACAATGAAGATTGGTGATGGAGCTTTCTTAAAGAGAAACTTATATGCACTAAAACAGAAATCAAGTAACTTTACAAATAAAAGCTGAAGTATGCTACATGATACTACATGATATCGTTTTCTATTATGATAATAAAATACCTGGTACTGAATAATTAATCAGGAATAGAAATCTATTTGATCTAGGATTTGGAACATGAAATGTTCTGTTTTGGGGGTTTAAGCTAATGGAATTTCTTAAGTCATTCTTGAATAGTGGGAAATAAAGTTTCTCTTAATTTAATGAAAGATGGAAGAAATGAAAGAAACTAGCCAATTACTGAAAGTCTAAATGAATTGGTAATATTCTTTTCTTTGTTTGTTTGGTTTTTTTGTTTAGTTTTTTTTGTTTGTTTGGTTGTCAAGACAGAGTTTCTCTGGGTAGCCCTGGCTGTCCTGGAACTCACTCTGTAGACCAGGCTGGCCTTGAACTCAGAAGTTTGCCTGTCTCTGTCTCCCAAGTGCTAGAATTAAAGGCATGCTCCACTACTGCCCGGAAAATGTGTAGTATTCTTGAACTAATTTATATTTACTAATCTTCCATTTTCTAAGATATTTTTCAAGCATCTTCTTAGCATGTGATTAAATTCACCTTTTTGCAGCATAACATAATGGAAAATGTAACATAGTAAAAGAAAGCAGGCATGAAACCAAAATGATATTTCACTTTTTTCATAACATTTTATTGATTATTTGAGAATGTTACGTGATGAACTCCAGAACCTCAATTTCCCAGTCCTCCCAGGATGTCCCTCTTTTAGCACCTCACCCCTCAACAAAAAGAAGAAGAAAAAAACAGTTTGTGTTGCGCACAAACTCACTGGAACATGCTCAAACTCCCAGTGACCAGCCGCTTAAAGAAAACTGAGTCCTCCCCGTATGGTACTTGCCAAAGCCATCAGTTGTGGAGAGTACACTTCAGCATTCTTATCACAATTTTTAAGAGCTCTCTTTGATGGCTCTCTGCCTAGGCTTTGAGTTTTTCTTGTTTTATTTTGGTTTGGTTTGGTGTTTTGTTTTGTTTTATTTTGTTTTGTTTTGCTTGGTTGGGAGGAAAGGGTTGTCATAGAAGTCTTCTATGACTCTCTCAACCGTGGATGAGGAGACATCAGTATCATGACAAAGTATCTTCTTTGCCCTTTTTAGTAGTGGAAGTAGTAATCATGGACTTACAAGTAGTTTCTGGTTACCGCGTGTACTACATACATGGACAAGGTCATCGCATCTCATGGACCTCAGCATGGTCCTCTCTGGAAGGACATAACACGGAGATCAACATCGTCCTCTGTTCCTGCATGAGCCATAGACACCAGGATACATTGGAAGCACAGGCAAAGGGCATCAACATGGGTTCAGAATATCTCAAAATGACCATCTGTATAGCCTTATGTGGTAACAAGGGCCAAGAATGAAAATCAACAAACACCCTTGCTGCAGTAGGACTAGGAACCCAAACATGGCTCCAGCAGCAACATAAACAACCCTATGGCTCCCTGTGACAATACTTCCTATGAAAATCAAGAGGGTGTCAGAAAGTGGCCCAGACCAAGGATATTCTTATGGCCATAGGTTGTACTTGGATCAGGGGCATCAGCATGGTTCCAGGCTTCTGTGGGACCAAGGACATCCACTGAAAGTCTAGCTTCAACACAGTCTAAGGCAGTGGATAATGGATACCAAAGATGGCCTCCAGGGGTAGCACAGACCGTAGAGGTCTTTTAGGGAGGTCTAGTCCAGAAAATGAGCCATCCTTCATCTTGAACACGCTACTTCTGCTCAGAACCACGACAATCATGAGGCTGGGCAGCGTTTTTTTGCGGGCTGAAGTCTGAATGTAAATCCCAGGCTGAATGTGTAGTACCCAATTGGTCCTGCTCCCTGCAAAGCTATGCTCCTCTATTCCCTGAAACTATAGCTCATACCTATCAACCAGTATATCTCCAGTTTCACCTCTCTCCACTGCTCACTCACTGCTCTGTTCCTCCATCTTTCCTGCCATTCTATTTCATATTCATTTGACATAGTGGCACTGAATGCTGCAGTGTGTTACACAGTCACACACAGTCATATATTTTGTACATACAGGTCTATGTGCAAATATTCATTGCAACAAGTCGTTGGTCTGCCTCAAGGTTTCTGGTTCCTGACACACCATATATGCTAGAGCATCTGAGACTCATTTGCACACCCTGTTGTTGTCTAGAAACAGGCTAGACAAGTTCTATAAGAGCTCCAGGATGCAGAAAATCTCCCTGCTCTCTGTCAGCTGTCCAGAGGCTCGACAGGCTTCTAAGCTGCAGGAAGCCCCAGGGCCCCATTCTGTCTCCCAGCAGGGCAAGCAGTTGAGCTGAACCACTTTGGCTCCATCCCGAGAGCTGGCCAGTGGGCCTATAACCAACTGGCTCTATTCAGAAATGACAAGATGCAGGACTTGCTCCTCTATTTACTCCAGCATCTTGTAGCTAGTCTAGGTGCTATGGTAGGCTCAGTCAAAGCACTGGATGTGGGCCGGAAGAGCAGCTAAATTGGTCAGTGTGCATGCCTATCTTACTGTTCCCTCAAGCTATGTTCCCAGGGTTTATTTCTTATCATTCCATAAACACTACCCTAGGGACCTCACCTTTGTGATCTCTTAGAATTTTCATAACATTACAAAGGCTTCACTTTCAAATATCTTTCATCTGTGGATTTGGTTATTAATTCAGTAACAAATGAATTTTTATAGAACATTAGGAATCATGAACTTTAGATAATACAAAGGAAGGTTAAAAAAAATGACTTTGGGGGTTAATTTAAATGCATAATTTGGAGGAATCCAAGAACATCATCTAGAGTATTTGTTTCCAAACAGTTTATTATTTGAACAATTAAAAATGACAAAAGGGACAATGTCCAAAAAAAAAAAAAAGCATTTATTACGGAGTAAGAACTAAAGTACACAACTTAATAAATTACTATGGGGAATATTTCATTTCAGTTCTGGAATACTAAAGGAGATACTAATCCATTAGAGCACATTTTTCTTTCTGTTTTATAATCAACAAGTGGGTAAAACTCAAGTATTTCCTATTATTCAACAGTCTCCAGATATTTCTAATTACAAGGAACACACATTTGTGTACCAGAGATGAAGCAGCCAAAACAAAACAAAACAAAACAAAAAAACAAAACATGATTACCTAAATACTTACTACAGGAAACATATTTAAATAATTTCTTGTAAATTTAAATATTCATTTAAATAAGAGATCATGTCTTAGTTACTATTATATTGCAGTGAAAAGACACCAGGACCAAGACAAATCTTATAAAGCAAAGTCTTTAATTGAGAGGTTGCTTTCATTTTCAGAGCATTAATCAGTTATGATGATAGAATGGAGACATGATTGGCATTGGAACAGTAGTGCAGCCATGATTGGCATTGGAACTGTAGTGAGAGCTTGATATTCTGATCACGTGAAGCAAGCAGATAAGAGACACCAGAAAGAGATATTGGGCCTGATGTGTGCTTACAAAACTTCAAAGTCCTCACCACCCAAGCAGTATTCCTTCTTCAGTAAGGTCAAACCTACACCAACAAGGCTACAATTACTAAGCCCTGCAGTTTACCAACGTGGAATAAAGCGTACAAGTACATGAGCCTATGTGGTTGTGCTGAGCATTGTTGTTCTTTTTTTTTAATCTAACCATTTATTTATTTATTTATTTATGTTAAACTCAAAATTGTATTTCCCTCCCAGTCTACCTTCTCTTCCACATCCCATACCTCGCCCTGCCCCCTTTCTCTAAGGGGATGTCTCCTTTCTAATTGCCACAAACTATTACACTTCTATACAAAATACACTTGTCTGTAGTGCTACAGTATCAATTTCTTTATGTTCTCCCTTCAAAAGTGACTAATATTGTAACCATTAATGAGAAATTAAAACTTAGACAGTTTCACAAAATGAAGATGTTGTTATGCTTTTCCTGTGTCAGTATTTAATTTCTGTCTTATGTTTAACTTATAGCACCTGTAAAATTATACAGTAGTAGTAGTAGTAGCTAATGAATTATCTATGCTTTGAATAAAAGATACAAAATTTATACAAAATAAATGAACCCAGTAATGAAGTACTAAATGAATTGTGGCACACTTGCAGTAATTTAGAGTTCTTAATTTTGAATTTTTCTGTGAATAACATGGTGTAATATTTTAAGAATTATCCAATTGATTTAAAGCCAGAAAGTGATTTTCTTTTATTTACTTATTTAATGATTTATTAAAATAAAAATATGGAAATAGATTGGAAAGATACTTATGCAATGGAGGTATTTTTCCACAGAAAATAAGAGTGAAACACAAAAGCTCCTAAAGTTGCAGCTTAGGACTGAAGAAGTGGATCAATCTGTCTTCTTTAAGTTCTACTGTTTGTCAGTCCACCATAATGGAGGAATAAGGCATTTCAGTAGTTTCAGTTTACTGAAGCAATATGGACTAATAGAGCAAATATTTTCATGAAGTATGATGGCATAGTATTTCTTTTCTTGTTTATCAGCAAAAAGTTAAAAGCCTTGAATATTTTATGCATTTTATTTTTAAATATAATCAAGATATTAAGTTAAACTACTGGAAAATTGTTACTTACATTACAGTAATATTATCTTAGTGCTCCCTTGGAGATGCTAATAGATACCTAAGCACACCTATTTTATGTGTTTGCTTAAATGAGTAATATTGTCAGAAATCAACTTTCACAGAATTTATGCTTGATATATATATTCTGAACTAGATAACCATACCATTTCATATAACAAATTTCATCTTGTCATGTGACATGATATGTGTGGAGGACATCTAAATAATTCCTATATTTATAAATTTCTTTGTCATTAATGGATGAGTACTTGTTTATAGGATGCTGATGAAGTATTTTTATTTTCTATGAAGGATATAGTAATAGTCAAGAAGAAAACATTGGCACAGATACCCAAAACATGCCATAAAGTTATTGGTCATCTACAAATTAAATTGATTCTAATAGTTACATGCATTATCTTTCACCAAGGTAATTTTGTATCATGATCATTTTTGTTTTCTTCAAAACAAATACATCTGTAAAATTCTCATGTCAAATAGATATGTATTAATTGATTTTTATTGCAATTTAGTTTTGAATATTATTCGTTTTTGTTTATTCTTTGGCAACAATAAATATCTCATGGGGAAGATAGAAATATTGACTAGTGATCATTAGATGATCTATAAAGGTAGAGATAGGTGCATGGACAGGCTATATTATTTAAAAGTCTTTATTCTCACAAATAGAAACATCAGACTCTCATAGACAATTCTCCACATAGTATGGGAATAGCCATTTCTACTTCATGTAATGAATGACATGTCAAACAATCGTATATATTATGCTATAATGATACAAAAAATACTGTTTACCCACATATTCACCTTACCAAAAATTTTAGACATTCAAAACATCAATTCTTAAATCTGTTCAGAGAGAAAAGACTTTTAAATTATTTGAAATTTTCTATGTGAAATTGATATTTATTAAAAAACATGTTTTTCATTTATTCATGTCACTGTGTACAATGTGAATGTCAAGAAAGGTCCATATGATCTCTGAAAAAAAATTATGTACCATAGAAGAGAGAACAGGCTGGTTATTCCTGGCCACTTCTACAGCTATGTGAACAGACTTGTGATGTGTGCTGATATGAGAACTGGGTGTGTTGATGAGTCATGGTGAACAGTTTCTGATATATGGCAATCTTCCCCATGTGTAGCTTGGGAGAAAGCAACGTTGTATCTTGAGATACAAGAACAAGTGAGGTCTTGAGGTTGTATCATGAGCCAGAGAAGTTGAAATTATTATTAGTGTGTGCGATGTCTGTGCTGTAGGACAGGGAAAGTCTATCCTATTTCCTATTGTTTGCACACAGCTCTAAGCCTTCAGAAGAACTTTTGAGAGCTTTCACGCATTATTTTTAATAATTTAAGAAATGGATAATTACTTGATAAGAAATAAAAGTTCTATTCTTAAAAGGAGTATTACTTTTTGATCAAAATTTATTTCAGTAAGAGTAATAAGAATTGAATATTGGATGCTTAATATGTTAATGTTGTTCCAGGTAATGTAATGATAGCAGAAATTAATCAAAACTATCATAAAATTTCCTACTTGTACTGAGAACGAAAGAAAACGATTAAAATCAACTTTCCTTTATGTGAATTTATTTGTCACGATCTTTCAATCGCACACTCTGTTTAAGAACTATTATTAACATCTCCAATCTGGTGTTCCAAATAAAGTAGACAACAACATGCAATTATTTCCACCATAGGTTGCCTTTATAATGCACTTATTTTTAGCATTTAACAATGCATATCAGAAGTCTTAAAAATGATGGTGAAATAATAATCGAGATTTCTCTTAAGAAAGAAAGAATAAAGTAGTTGCCTCCTTACTATAAAAACTTTAAAATATTTTAAGTATCTAAAATATCATAAATTTATTGTAGATATTATCAGATTAATTCAGTTTGTAAGATATGTGCATAATCAAATTGTATTTGATACATTTGTTATATGTTTAAAGTATTAAAATATGTCACAAAGGAATAATGATATTGGCCTTGAGTATCAAAATACTCAATGGATGCCATTTTTACATCTTTTTATTTGGTCATAAATACATTCAAATATTTTATGTGCAATAGTTCATTCTGTAATAACATACAATTACCTTTAGCACTTGTAAGTTACAAAAGATATATACACAATGAAAAAAGATTAATGCTTGATGAAGTCCATTGTCTTCAGAAGTGGTATATAAGGTACTTCCACCCTAGTACTAAAGTCAGGAATGATATTCTCAGAAGTGCTTCACAAACAAAGCCTAATGAATGAAGAGATGAAACGTGTTTTATAATAGATTCCTGAAGTCATAATATTCAATCTTTATACAAGTAACCTGCACACTTTGAAGTGCATAATTAAATCTCAATAGCTGTTGTCATTGAAGTAATGTGAACAATTATATGCCCACCCACAAATTATTTTATATATCTTTAACATTTTAACCTAGAGGCTTAAATGTCTTAAAAACAAAACACATGTTACATCTCATTTTAAAAATACTGAAATTAGATGTCAGTAAAGAAAGTAGTTAAATTTGATAATGAAAATAATTAATTCAACATAGATTACAAGTTTGCCAACAGAAAACTCAGAAGCACTAATTTGATTTGTGCCTTCCTCAGCTGTCTTCAGAGATGCTACTACCTGCAGCAGAAAGAACAAATACTGAGAAGCCATGACCAGATATTATGCAGAAAAGTTAGAGACATTGAAACATTCCGCCCTGAAAGGGATGTTTCCCTCAAATCCCTCCCCTCAGAGCACAGGAAACTACCAGCCCCTCACCTTCCACAACCTGGCAGTAGAGGATGTAGAAAGATTTTAAGAGCCAGAGAAGATTAAAGGACACAAAAGAAGGCCTTGGAAAATCAACATGAGTAATGCTTATATGAACTCACAGAGATGGAACTAGTAAGCACAGGGCTTGCATTAGTCTGCATCAGGTTCTCTGTCTACAGATTCTGGGTTTTTTTTAGTGCCTTTTAGCTTTTTATGGTATTCCTGAGTATGCAAATGTGTGGGTTACTGATTTCTTGGGCCTTGTCTTTGACTGTTTCACTTCTGTTTGTTTGTCTTGCCCAACTCTATTGTGATTATATATATATATGTATATATATATATATATATATATATATATATGTGTGTGTGTGTGTGTGTGTGTGTGTGTGTACACACATATATATGTATAGCTATATATATGTATCTATAGATAACTATACATATACATATATATACATGTATACACACATATATACCCTAGAAGGTTAAGCTAATGATGAAGACAATAATTCTATGTTTTCTTAAATAAAAGGAAAATGTATTTGCAATTATAAAAGCAGGGACTTTTATACAATCATGGTAACATAGTTAATAGTGGATATAGCATAATTTGAGGAATAATTAATAGTAGAAAATAATTTTTGGCAACAGGAAAATTACTCTTGTGTAAGCAATTAAAAATAGTCAAGTAGAATTAAAAGGTCATATATCCAGTTCCATTGATATAGAAATTGACAAAGAGAAACCCTAGGAATCATCAAAGAATTTAAATACCACCTATAGAAATTGGGCTATTCAATAAAGGTGTATGTCCTGTTTTGTAAGACTGAATGGAAAAAAAATTGCTCCCATATGTTTTAGATTAGAAAATTTAAATTCTGTTAAAATAGAAGAGAACTAAAAATAAAATCCATACATAAAGTCTATGCTAAAAAGTTTTATCTCATAAGTACAAGAGCAACAAAGGATCATGTTCTCTCTAGAACTTACATTCTCAATCTCATCTGATGTGACTAAATTTCTACAGATATATGTGGCCCCAAATTGCAAGTGGCAGTGTGATAAAAAATTAATAATTGGTAAGAGAATTTACTATACATATTATAAAACATAAAAGTAAAGCAATTGAAAACCTGAGGCATATTTCTAGCAGAGAATAAAATGAAAATACATATTTAAAAAACCTAAATCATACTACATTTTAAAAGGTGCAAATATTGTATTAAGGTGCAGTTTTCATGTGACTGTCAGTTTAGTGGAATATAGAGTATAAAATAAGAAATGTATTTATTAGAATAGTCATTGGTGTTATCTAACAGAAAAACATATTGTGCGGTCATTAAGATAGTCTATGGCTAGCCTGTCCAATATGACTAACATGAGTCGCATGAGGATTTTAGAAGGCACTTAAGGTATTAAATTTTATAGTAAAGCCTTTATGTCTGGTTTTGATTGAAATATTTCAGCAAAGTCTTCATTATATTTGAGTTAATCAGTAGAGGCTGAGAAATTGTTTTGAGGCTGGACTTTGACAAAATGTTGTCTCTTGTGGATTTAAAGGTGGTGTCTAGCATCTGTTGGGGCTTCTGCAGCTGGACGAGACAGGACCGGAGAGTTTTAACTGCGTACACCCCACAACGATGCTGGGCATGCATGGGGGTTGGAGGGAGGACGTGGCAGGAGTTGATCCTAGCCTGCATGAAGGCTGAAGATGACAGGTTCTCAGACTCTAGGACTCTGCAGATACTGGGAATGAAGTGGAAGAACTGATAACTGAGTAGAGGGCCGTGGGGCTGAGTAGAGAGATCTCCACTGGGTCCCACAGGGATGGCTTGCTTGGGCAACTTGACTTGGTGGAGACCTTGGCTGAGAAAGTAGAGAGGCCTCCCGTGGGAGGCTATACTCGACTCTTTAGAGAAAGATCCGTTCCATTGTCCCCCACAGCGGATCTGGATCCCGATGAGAAGAGGCAGTACATGGTTTTAAAGCTTTATTATCATGATGGAGACTTGTGATGAGTGAAACTGTACCCCACTTTCTCAGGATGGGCCTGAGGCTAAATATCTTTTGCATAGAGGAGTGTCTGGGAAGGAGAGCTTAATTGTGTAAGCCTTTCAGGCCTTTACCTACTTTGTTAAATGGAGATCTTTCTTGAGGCTACATGATCTGTGGTCATGTCCTCTACTTGTGGAGGGGCTTGGGGCATTGCTCTTAAGTCACGAATGGCCACAGACCATTGGAGTGGAGAACTACGGCCTTCTGTCAGGAGCCTGATGTCTAGGAGTATGGCAAACGCCTACTGTTCCTTGCAGGTGATGGTCACCTGCTGGGTCACTAGGGTTTTAAATCTAGCTTAATCAAAAACCAGCCTGCCTTTCATGGTCCCATAGTCTCTCTGGGAAGTCACCACTTGTTCGTCTGTGAGAACATACACCTGCACCAACCTTGGTCCTAAGATTCTCCTGGCAAATCTGGAGTTCTTGCTTTTGATAAGGATCAGTCAGCGTCAAAGGGACAGAGATTTGTGTGGGTTGTCCACTCTTATGCGCAGCAAGGGCAAGATAACTTTGGTAGTTTGAACCTTTCTCAGCCCCAATTTACCTTGTATAATATTTGAATATAGTAACTGGGGTTAGTTAGCTAGGTGACAATCGTTTCCAAGAAGGCCGAACCTATTTTCCTTTGGAAAGTTAAGGCTTAGCATCTTGGTGAACTTCCCTCTCTACTGTGTTATCTACATTATGAATTAATTAATACTTGAAATATAGTTTGATAAACTACATGACGTTATTTTGTTTAATTTAGTTTTAAATTTAATAATATTGTAATTGTATACATTTCATCATACCACACACACACTTCGGATGTAAAGTCTGAAGTTTTCTTTTGATCTCCATCAAAAGAAAAGCAGAAGATAACAGCTGTGCTACTGTTCTTTTTCTTATGTGTGCTAGTTAAAGGAACATCTTTTGTGACAGTCTGGTCACTTATGACAGGAAGAAAATATTACATCAAAATGCTGCCCATCTGATGTGGCTTTACCAAGGATTGACTGAGGCTCACTTGTTCTTTTGTTCTATTTCTTAAAGTCAACAAGAGTGATATTTCTTTGTGTCTAGGAGAGGTCTTCTTTACTCCAGCCATATTAACCTAGGGCAACAAATCTCTTGTTTCGGGAAATATACTGCATGAGGTAGAATTTCAGGTAGCTCCTTCATACTATGCTATTTTGGTCATATAAACCAGCAAGTTCCTCTGTAATGTTTACAGTAATGTATCACTTTTCTACTCTCTTTTTATTCACTTATAGGATTGTTTTTCTTTTATCTATATAAGATGAATTAATTCTTATAGCATTTCAAAATTTGAAAACACTTCTAGACATAGTTTATATTATGAAATACTTTAGCTCATACTTTGATTATGCTTCATCTAACGCTTATTATTTTTCTCTAATTTGTGAATTTTGTTTACCCTAGCATTTTCAAAACTTCTGAAATCGACATTAGCTTTCATATTAGTCTTTTCTTTTTATTTTGTTTTATTGATTATTACTACAATCATATTCCTATTATCTGTATTTGAAACAAAAACTATATAGTATGATTTGAATCAGAAAAGTCTCTTACAAGTTTGTGGGTTTTAAATATTTTATTTATTTTTAATACAATATATACAGCTCTCTTCTTGAAATTCTTCCCATATCTCCAAATCAAGTTTATATTCTTCCTCTCTCAAAATCAACATCTAAACAAAATCACACACAAAACCATGATGAAAAGCAAAACAAAACAACAAATACCTAAAACCATACAATGGTTCATTTCTTAGTACTTTTTGTATATCTCACAAGTTTAATATTTTGTGTTTCCATCATCACTGCCTTTTGAAAACTTTAATTTTTAAAGCCTTAATTTTATTTTTCAATTATGTGTATGTATACTGACTGTGTGACGTACTTGCCTTCGGGGGAAACAGAGCCAGAGGATGTTAAGTGCTCTGGTACTGCAGCTTCAGCAATGTAAAACACTTGAGATGGATACTGGGAACCAAACCAACGTCCTTTGCAAGTGCATGAAGTGTTCCTAATCACTGAGCAATCATTCCAGTCCCCATTATAATTTCATTCAATACAATTTTTACTTCTTCAGACAGATATTGCTCTCAAAAGTGATTCATTATGTCTGCATACATGCAACAACTTCCAAAGTATTTATGTTTTGTTACTTTTAAATGATTATATGCACAGAAAATTTAATACAATCAAATGACTACCATAAGTCAGTAGATTTTCATTATGCAAATCATCCTATATAATAATGTAGCATTTCATATACTAATAATCAAGTTTCTTTAAAGATAGTTATGGGAGAAAAATCTATTTGCAGTCGCTGTGAGATAAATATATATTAATAAATTTCACTGATAATATGATACTGTTTTAAAGATAGAAGACTCTTGAAAATAGTTAAGAATGTCAAAAAATGGAAAAACCTCCCATAATGTTGAAAGGACTAATATTTTAAAATAACTAAATTATCTGACCTGATTTACAGATTCATGCAACCATGCAAAATTCTGCTTATGTCCTTCGCAAAAATAGAAACATTTGGGATAGAAATATGGTTCAGAGGGTTCACTGCTCTTACAGAGAACATAAGTTCATTCCCAGCACTCACATGGTGGTTCATAACCACCTGTAACCTCAGTTACTCAGGATGTGATACCCTGGCTTCATCTTCTTTAGCACTGCAAATGTTTTAAATGTGCACAAATGCAGGCAAAATATAATACAAAAATTAATTAAATGTATGAGAAATGCCTTAAAACCCATATGGACACCTCATTAGTCTGATGCTTTCTAGAATGTTTTAAAGAATGGGATAGACTTCCCCCTCGAAAATATACTTCTACTAACTACAAAGATGCACAGAGATCTTATAGAAAAGATGCTTCTTGTTTTTGTTCTGTTTTCTTTTGTTTCTATTTTTGTTGTTTCATTTTGCTCATTGTTTGTTCATGTCCCCCATTGCTGGTTAGAACATCTACTTCCATGTACAAATAATCATTATTGGACTACACTTTATGTGCCAATATATTAAATTCCATTTGTAACATGACTTTATTCTAACTAGTCTTTTCCTGTGGATATTATGACTAAAACATATCAAATCTTTAAACTTCTTGTTTCCCTGTCTAAGGTGAATATATGCTTCATCACATCTCCAGAACAAACAGTAACTTATTTTAATATTTCTGATTGTTTAAGGAACATGCTTTTAAGGGGCAAACCCTCCAATTGATCCTCAAACCATTATGATATGTTAGTCAAAATATTATCCTCATAAGATCAAATGGGGCAGATGCACTTTTGCAGAGCATTATTTTATATAGACCTCTAATAAAAGTGAAGACTATAAACATATAAACAAGTAAAGTTTATAAACACATATAAGGTTTACTTGTTCATAATTTTGTGAAAGGAATAACAAGTTTGATTAATATGGTAACACTCTCCCAAAGAGTGTAGAAAGAACAACTTTCAGAGCCTTTGCACATAGATTAAGTCTCTGTTAATGCTATGATGTAAGAGAAGTTCTTTTACTTTTGTTGTATCCTCCTCCAGTGTTCACAATGGGAATAAGTTAGCCAATGGGAATAAGTTCTAATTATAGGGTTAGAAATTCATGGTCAATTATTCTTAAATTTATCAAAGTCAGTAAGACAAAATAATCTGATAAGTGTTTGTAATAGAGACTTAAGAACTAATAAGAGTTAAATCCATATACTGGGTAGGATCCTGAAAGAGGAGAAGAACTTTATCCCCAAACTAAAGACAAATTAGCATTATATTCATGATAAATTTAGAATATCAACTTAAGATAGTTATAATAAATTCTATGGATATTAATATATTAGAAATGTATGCAGTTATTAAAATATTTACAATCAAAATAATGTTTTTATGAAACAAATATTATTACAAACATTTTTCTATATGCTTAAAATATTATAGCACTACATGTTTATTTTAAGAGAATATGTTATTAGATTTGCATTTAAGCATGACAAATATATTATGCATGTAATTCACATGAATAAATTTTTAAAGGAATATAGTTTGAATCATACTTTGTCCTAAATTAATTTTATCACATGTACTTGTTTATTTTTGTGTGTATGCATTTATGTGTGTATAAACATATGCACTGGACTTCATGTCAGAAAAATTTTCAGAATTCTTTATTTACCATGTAGGTTCAGTAATCTATTTCAGATTATCAGACTTGGCAGCTGGTATTTTAACCTACTGAGCCTTCTTGCAGTTCATATATGTTCTTAACATAATTCATTTTATATTATTTTAATATTTAGACTTATTATTTTTATGTTTATTTTACATGCATGCACTTATGTGCATTATGTGAGTACCTGTTACAGAATTCAAAAGAAGATATCAGATAGCCTGGAACTAGATAGCATACAACTGTGAGCGATCTAGTGGAGGCTAGCAATTGAACCTGAATCTTCTACAATAGCAAGTGCTCTAAATCATTGACCCATCTCATCAGTCCTAGGATTTATTTTTTTTAACGTGTGTGTCCGTGTGTCCGTGTGTCCGTGTGTGTGTGTGTGTGTCCGTGTGTGTGTGTGTGTGTGTGTGTGTGTGTGTGTGCATGTGCTTCTATGAAAGAGATGTGTGTTTGTGGAAGCTAGAACAAAAGTTTTTTATACCCTAGAGTTTCAGTGCAAGTGATTATGACATGCCTTGTACAGGATCAGGGAACTAAACTCAGGTCTTCTAAGAGAGCAGAAAGAATTCTTAATTTGATCATTTTCTTGGTAACCAGCCATATCCAGCTAAGCCATCCTGCCAAGACGTCATAAATTCATTTCTCTATCATTATTATGGTTGAAAGTTACATTTATTTTTTTCTGACAGATTTGCATTCAGTCTTCCAGTTAAGAATGAGCTAATGTTCCTTAAGTGTTGCCTGAAACAAATCTGCAGAAGAGTTAATGGATTTCTATCACCCCTGGCATTTTACATCCATACTTAGCTGAAATCCAGGGTGACAAATTTCCATACAAAATACTGTTAAAATTTGAGTATTTTTTCTTTTGGGAAAGAATGCACATTTTGAGCATACAGTGTAAGAAATGATAATATAATCATTTTACATTTTTGCACAATGGAATAAAATAATATTTTGTTATTTTGGATTAAGAAATTCATTACAAACAGGAGAATAATAATTGAAATCATTCAAGTTAGACATCTCTATTGCACACTGTAATGTGCAATAGACTAACATTATAACCTTAAAATGATCTCATTAGTAACAAACAGTATAAATGTATTTTCATGTCATAGAGTCATTATTACAGTCATTGGACATTTAGTAATATGTATAATTTAATAAATAATTTCTTTATTACCCATTATCAATGACAATGTCTTCTGTGGTGAATACTCAAGACATTCAACCTTGAATAGAATATTCACATATAAAGAGAGCACATACAATTCAGTTTTCATTAAAATTATATCTTTATAGTTAGCACATACAATTCAGTTTTCATTAAAATTATATCTTTATAGTTATATCTCTTACAGTGTAATAAATGATGACCATTAAGATATTCTAATTCAATATTCTTATTGTCTCTTTTCCTATTTAGTTCTCTAAAGGTGGGAAATTATGTTTAAATATCTTATACATACGAGTATACAAAAATCCGAAGGTCTATAAAGAATATAAGGTAAAATTCCAAAGCTCTAGGCTTTCACTCTTCTCCACATGTACATATCCCTGAAGTTGGCTGATTTAATCGTTCTTTTTCTACATCCTTCCGGACATGTGCTCTAGCTGTGTGTGAATTCACAGAGAATATATACATATACAAGTAACTTATTTTTACATATTCATATTTTTAAAACTCAGTTGGGCAATCGCAGCACCTCGTTAGTCAAAGTTGCTATTTTGTTTGTTCTTGAATATTATTTCCCTTTTGTACACTACCAAGCTCTTCTAACTTACTCAGAAGGAGCATGGCCTCAAGTCAGGAAAATAATAATTGGGCTTCTGCTAAACTCTAGTAGTTATGGTTTTAAATTATACTGGGGCAAAGATAATGTAAATGACGTGTTGTTTCAAAGTGTCTGCAAAGCATTTTGGACCAAGGTAACCTGGAAGCTTAAGGTTAGCTATGAGAATGAATTGAATAGTCCCAGTTGAGACTGAAATGCTGACAATACAAAGTCATGCTTGTGTGGACTTCAGCAACCTAGGCAGCCTGTGCTTTGCCTCTAATGATGTAAGAACAGTCGGTTAAATGGTAAGGGTACTATACCTAGTTAGCAATAAGTAATTAAGTTAAGACACCACCCGAAGTATTTCATATCATAAAAGTAGAAATACATCTTTCAGACTTTCATTAAGTTGCAAGATATTTGCTGCACTGGTGTGGAGAGCAGACATCAAAAGCTGTGCGTTATTTCTGTAGTTAAAGACAAATGAGGATAGGTGACTATATATGTTGCTTTTATGGAGTCATTTTATGTGCTTGAAGCACATATGCATAAACACTTATGTGTTAAAGTTTTCTGAGCTGGGCAGTGCTGGTGCATGCCTTTAATCCCAGCACTTGAGAGGCAGAGGCAGGCAGATTTCTGAGTTTGGGCCAGCTTGGTCTACAGAGTGAGTTCTAGGACTGCCAGATCTACACAGAGAAACCCTGTCTCAAAAAACCAAAAAAAAATATTTTTTTTCTAAGGGAAAAGAACTAACTGTGTGTGTGTATATATGTATGTATATATAAAATGTATACATATGCATATATACATATGTATACATATGTACATATATTCATATACATATAGTTCTCATATATATTCTTATATATATGAAACTTATTAGTGTGGTTTAAAGGCTTTCTAATGGTATGTTATGTAATCCAACAATCGCTTTCTCTTAAATAAAAGGGAAAATTTCACATATGCTCATTCCAGGAGATTGGCTGTCTTAACAGTTCTAACCTGATGCTGGAGTCCCTGAAAATACCTAGAAAGCTTCTGGTTTTCTCCCTCTATGGGAATTCTAAAGAAATAGTTTCTAATAACAGTAGAAAAAAACCTTCAAAAACAGAATAGATGACCTTGACATCTACATTGAAGGTAAACAGGCAGAAACAAAATCTTTTCCTTTGAACAACTTTTTATATGTGCTGATACCAGAAGTAATATCTGAGATTTAGAATTCATCTTTCTAACTCAAATGATCCAAACAAGGATGTCTCTCAAGCCGGGCAGTGGTGGCACATGCCTTTGATACCAGCACTTGGGAGGCAGAGGCAGGTGGATTTCTGAGTTTGAGGCCAGCCTGGCCTACAGAGTGAGTTCCAGGACAGCCAGGGCTACATAGAGAAACCCTGTCTTGAAAAACAAAACCAACCAAACAAAAAAGACATCTCTCACTGGTGTGACCACTGCTTGAGATTTAATTGATTGCCAAGGTTAGCCATCAAATGTCCCTTCTTCCTCAACTTGACACAATCATTTCAACAGCATTTGTTAGTTGTGTAGACAAGAAACTGGAATGAGCCTATGCATCCTTTTTCTTTACTGTTACTGTTTCATATTAAACTTAGAATCTGTAATCAGAAGACCAATATCAATAAACTCAGCTTGATCTAATTTTATTTTCTTTCCATTTTTATCGCAGACTTTTAAAAATAAGTAAGCTTTTGAGTGGTATAACATTTTACCACATAGACTACACAATTTATATCATCTCAGGGGGATATTGAGCCTTAAGTCTGGTTATAGACATAGAGGCAAATGTTGTGGGTCAATGAAGTACATCAGTGTTGCCTGCTGTCTCCTTCAGGGTAAGTCACTTAATCTTCAGTCTACACCCAAAGAACTAGATTCAAATACAAATTCAAGAAGGCCTAATAAATGAAATAAACAGTACCAAGCTTCCAATTGCACAAAATAGAATAATAGTTATCAAGTGCAGAAAAACAAGGGAAAGGCTAGAAAATATTGCTTAAAAGAAACAAGTTTCAGTTAATTAGTTGATAAATCAACTCCAGATATCTATTACATGTAAAATTCTAGAACCTACATTTCCATTTTGATGTATAGCTTTCTATATTTCCATTCATGATGGCATCTCTGAGTCAATGCAGTAGTTCATAAATAAATAGTGATTATTGGTATGTCAGATTGAAGAGAAAATGATCTCTATGTTTTCACCAGCTTTTTGCTGTTAATAATAGTCTCCTAGCTATTCAGAAATTATAAGTATCCAACCATTTATTAAACATACTAACAAACCAAAAATTGTGTACCAGAAGTGGCTTAGATTATTACACCATGCCCACTTAGATATCTAACATGAATAAAAGTAAAGAATAAATTTATTTTAAAAATAAAAATAAATACTTTCCAGATGATAGAAGAAATAAGTTAACTAAGAAACTGGAGAGAATAGTTTCATGCATCTTATACATTGTTTAAAGATATGAATACTTATGAAGAATATCATAGAAAAGTATGGATGCTTAATCTTCGACTTTACTTAAATAATAGGAATGTCATGATACCCTAGATAAAACAAATATACAATAATGTGAGTGTTGAAGGTGAGAGCCTTAACTGTAAAAGGACCATAGATGATTATGAATGGTATAGAAGAAATGCTTAAGATACTTTTTTGGTACATAGTGACAATTTTAACAGATTTATTTATTTATTTTGTATATATGAGTGCACATATCTGTCTTTAGACACTTCAGAAGAGGGCATTGGATCACATTACAGATGGTTGTGAACTATCATGAAGTTACTGGGAATTAAACTCACGACCTCTGGAAGAGCAGTCAGTGCTTTTAACTGCTGAGCCATATCTCTAGCCCAATAGAAAATTTTAATTAACAAAATGCATATATTTGCCACTTACAGTGTGACATACTGATATTTGTATATTTTAGTAAAGATGAATTAAGTAAATTTTTGTGTTGTCATATATTTCTGTGATGACACTAAAATATATTGTCATTTCTTTCATGAATAAAATACATTTTATGTTTAAATTTTAACCAAATATACATACATGCATACATACTCATTATCTAACTTAAGTAAATTATTAAGTTAAGAAGCAAACAGTAGGAACTGTGTGTGGCACAATATCCTGTCCAATCTATTGCACCATCTGTGCACATCTATGTATGTTTAAAAGAAAATGCAAGGTCATGCCAAAGCTGAGCATGACATAATGATGATTTTGGATGACATATTAAATGGTCATAGGTGAACGAATAAAGAATAATGGGAAAAATACACGACCAAGAAAGTAGGAACATTTTAGGACTAAACAGGAACAGTTTGTACTCTAGGAAAAAGCCTTTTAAGGTATCTGATAGTAGGAGAGAGAAAGAATTGCAATTCATTTTCAAGCCAGAATGTGTTTAAAAATTATGCATTAAAATAGGATGAGATGCACAAATTTGGAAATATAACAAAAATGGTATAAATAGTCATCCTTATGGTAGGGAAAATAATAATAGCCACATTAATACAAGAAAGAAAAAACAATTTAAAAATTGCATGAGCAGAATCTGTATACAAGTGTATATTTGTCAAGATAATAAAAGCATTCTGTTGTCATTCTAATAATGTAAATAAAGTCAGATGCTCAGTAATGAAGGCTTGAACAGAGTCTTTGTACTACGGACATGTTAATTAGAATTGGGCCAAATTTTTTTTTTACCATGAATATGTAAATTTAAAAGCAAAAACTCAAACAAGGTTGACAGCAGTAGATATGCCCAAGTGGAAAATCTCAGGAGCCCAGAACACTACAGAAAGAGGTTTTCTTTTTGCAGAAGAGAGTTGGAGTTCAGAGACCAAGGGATGATACTCTGCATAATGGAATATCAGTAATACAACAATATCAAAGGTTATGGGTTCATTACAGAAGGTGGAGTGGAAAGGTTGTAAGAGACAAAGGTAGTAGAAGTCTTCAGAGAAACAATATTTCCTGTATATGACAGAAACCTTGCCCAGATGAAGTTGGAGTCATAACTTGTGACAATATGCAGAAAAGATGCATGAGATCAAGACAAGCAATTCCTAGTGTTCATAAGTATCGTCTTCTCTGAGTTGCTATTGGCAACTGATGGATGATGAGGAGGAAAAATCAGTTTTTTTTTTGTTTTTTTTTTTTTTTTTTTTTTTATGGGTGGTGATGTTTCCTGGTTGTCAACATGACTACATCTGAAATTAACTAAAACTCAAATTGCTCAATTAGACTTTCCAATTTTCCCACACATACAGTTACTGAAGCCTCTCAGGGAAGCTTATATGATACCAAAAGACCTTGCATGAATTGTTTACAAACCTAAGGAAACAAATGCATTTGATTATCTTGATTCACCAGTTCTGAGCAACAACATATTTGGTGATTCTCTATATAAAACTTTTGTCAATTCATGAAAAAATAAGGAAAATTAAGATAATGGTAAGTTTCTACTAACATTTCTTAATAAACTGACAAAGGAAAAGAACAAACTCCAGGAAATAATTAACCAACTTCTAGCATCTCAGAATATGGTGAAGGCAACAATCTACTCAGAGAGAAAATTGGAGTATGTGAAAAAACAGCTAAAGGGTTTAAAGTATGTATTGAAAGACAGTTTCTTTCTAACTGCCTTGAGCTTTCTAACTTCCTTGAGCTTTCTAACTGCCTTGAGTTGTGAAAAGTCTAGCCAAAGACTTTATTCAACTTGGGTCAACTACTGCAAAAACTCAAGTCCCAGACTTGGAGTGTTGGCTATTGAAAGAAGGGAACTAAAAGATGGAAAATATTTGGAAGGACCCTACTAAAGCTAAGAACATGAAATCCTTAGATTTTCAAGGGTTTATCTCACCTGAGGAAGTGGTCTTTCCCTTCATCAACAGAAGTACTCATAACTCTACTCTAGAATTATATTTCTAAAGCAAGCCCACAAGGTCAATTCCTCCTACTGAGTCTGACTACTAAGGTCCAGGTATGAAGGTATTAAAGTCAATCAATCAAAAGTCCTCTTAGGCTAATCTAATTAACATGCCAATTAAAATTAAACACCTCTTAACTTTGGGTTTCCTATAGTACCAGTATAAACTGCCATTTTCCTAGGTGACACATCTGTTTCCTCTATCCAGATTCAGTCCTGCCCCTGTCTCCTAGAAAAGATATCCTTTACCCTTGTCCAATTTCTCCCCTCTCCTTTGTTCTCTTACCCTTTCCCCTCTTCCTCTGTCTCCTCTCTTTATCCCCTATCACTGCCCACTCTACCTGTGGGGCAATTACATTTCTGTGATGAGAACTTGTGTTTTGTTGAGTTGAGCTGACTTCAAGGTTCTCCACAGGTGGAAGCACCGTAGTAATCAGCCTGAGTTTCTTGCTATGGGCCCACTAAAAGGAGATTCTCAGTTTAATATGGAAGCTTACACAGTTTTATAAAAATGACAAGAATTTGTTTGAATGGCTAGCTGAAGTATTTGTCTAAAGATAATCTACTGAAAAAGAGTTGGACACTCATGACATCCATTGTGTTAGTGTTGATGAAGGGACTTTAAAGCTTAGAAAAATTGCAGAATGGGTATATGATGTGAAGCCTAATCTTTCACATGCAGAGACCCAAGGATATGATTTTCACTTATCCTATAAGACATAGATTCATGCGATGGGGCCTATCTCTCCTGTGTTTGGAGATGTTGCTGTTCTGTTAGATGGATTAAATGAAATGAGTTTAATTGGAACTTGAAGTACCAGGGGCCAGAGAAGAGCAGCATTGAATTAATTGCAAAAAAAAATGTTATTGGGAAACATAGATGAACCATAGTCAATAATGGCCTGACCCATAATAGTTAGTACAGGTAAAGTGAACTTTATGGTATCATGACTCATAGCAACCTTTATTACTTGCTAGTTAATCATGTTTCCAGGTAAGAAATAGGACAGAACTCTATTGCACTTCCATCTCTATAAATGGAAACATTATCAAACAAAATAAAGAAAGGATCCACTGAATCTTAACAAATGGAAGTCATGACTCTTGAAGCAATTTCCAGACTTGAGCAAGTTTTCAGATCCTGAGCCAGATGACCAGGTTTCCCTGAGGAAGGAGCTTAATATAATACCTAAGAGTTTTACTGTTAACATTTCCTGGATCCTTCCCCTTTTATAAGTATAATTCTTCATTGGGAGAAAGTAACTAATCAGAATTTCCAGGGTCTATTTGATACTGGTTCTGAACTGATGTTGATTCTAGTAGATTCCAAGAAATGTTGTGAGCCTCCAGTTAAAGTAGGAGCATATGGAAGTCAGGTGATTAATAGAGTTTTGACTGAGGAATGACTTAATGTAGGTTCAGTGAGTCCCCAAACTCATTCTGCCCCTAATGTATAATTGGGATAGATAGATTTAGAAATTGGCAGAATTCTCACATTGGTTTCTAACTTGTGGAGTGAGGGATATTATGCTTGAAAAGGTTAAATAGCTTCTACAGTAGAATCTACTAGAAAAAAACAGTGAATAAAAAACATTACCATACCCCTAGAAGAATTGCAGAAATTAGTGCCATCATCAAAGAAATGAAACATTCATGAGTGATAGTTCCTACCAGATCTCCCTTTAACTTTTCTATATGGCCAGTGCACAAGGCTCTCAGGTGCTTCTCCTGCACCAGGTCTGCCTGTTTAAAAACATTCTCCCAACCATGATGATGATGGACCAAACCCCTGAAACAGTAAGCAAGCCCAAATTAAATGTTTTCTTTTGTAAGAGTTCCCATGGTCAAAGTGTCACTTCACAGCAATAGAAAACACTGTGATTAATGAAGAGACCCAAATAGGACAATATGCAAATAATAAGACAATAGAGTATTTCTCCATAATGGGTTATGAATAAAAAATCCCTACCTTACAAGATTCATAGATTGTGGAGAAAGGGGTGGGGGATAATGTAAAAGTCAGAGGCAATGAACTATTTTGAGGAGAAAAGATTTCTGGACACAATATGGCAGTTGCAAGCATAAGTCAGAATGTTGATGAGAACATGTATAAGGTCTGCACAAGGCTCAACATGACAAGATCCCAGTAAGAAAGAAGAAGGTAGGCAAAATGTTCTACCTTTACATGAAAACCTATTAGGAGTTGCTAAACCTGGTCACTCAAGTTTCAGATGAAGGGCCCACATCAAAAGTATATGAACAGCAGAAATTTGACCCAGGTTATTAAAAAGAAAAAGAACAGAAAATTAGATGAATAATGAAATAGGGATGAATTGGGGAGACATTGGGGAAGGAAGGTGAATTTGATGAAAATGCATTGTATGAAATCCTCATGTAATTAAGTAAAATATTATTAATAAGCCATAAAAGAAATTATATAGAGTACATTTAAGATATTTTCATTAATTAACAAAAATAAAACAACAAATTATGGGAAGCAAGACTTATATTGTTTTCTGTAAAAACATAGTTAAAAACTGTTTCAAAAAACTAAACGTGTGAAGATAATAATAGTGTATGCTATTTAAGAGGTTAGAATTAGTAGCTGCTTTTATGAGCTCTAGTTTTATTATTAGTAGTTTGGTTTGATGACATTTACTGCATAGTTTTCATAACAATTTAAAATGTATTCTGTTTTAAACGTTAAAATGAAAAGAAATCAAATTCGTACCACAGTATTTTATATTTCATTTCTCTAGGCCACTTCTTTTTGTTGTTGTTGTTGTTGTTGTAATTGTTATTTTTATTAGATATTTTCTTTATTTACATGTAAATTTCTCCTTTCTCCAGTTTCCCCTCCAAAAAACAAACAAACAAACAAACAAGCAACTTCTTTAAGGATTTGGTCACGTAAAGCTAGCCTTAAAATACTATTTTATATGGCCTACAGAGATGGCTCAGCAGTTAAGTGCTTGCGTTGCACTTGAAGAGGACTCAAGTTTAGATCCTATAATCCATGTAAGTTATTCACAACTGCCTGTAAATCCATCTCCATGGGATGCCCAACCCATTTTGCCTCTACGGCTCATATGGGAATATGTACACAAAGACACCCACACATGAACACTATTTTTAAAAACAATAATAAAAACAAATATTTAAAATTATAAAGGTGTCCAAGAACTCTATATTATGTAAATTCTAGTTTCTCAGTATCATACACAGACCTATTTTAGTTTTGCGATTACAAGATTACAATATAATTAAATTTCTGTCTATCCTTCACCACTTCACACCTTCCTATATAGCCATCCATGTTCTCTTTCAAATTCATATCCTCTTTCAAGAATTGTTAATATAGATAATATTAACATTATATATTTACATTATATTATAATGTTAATATGATAATTATATGATATATAATTTAAGACTATATATTGTTTATATATAAACATATGTAATATATATGAATATATGATATGTATGAATATATTATTAAATATATATTTATATATGTTATATAATATAACAATATCTATTCTTAAATATATATTCATATATACATGTTTATATGTATATATATTCCTAAATATCACCTGTCAAGGCTATGTCACTTGTATTTACACTCTGGGAAATACAGTGTACTCTTTCCTATGAAAGATTGTTTCTCCTGCTCTGAGCATACCTTATATTCTTGTAGTTCTCTCTACAGGATAGAGGCCTCCTGAGTGTTTTCTCTTCACCTTTGGCATGTCTTATTTGTTCCTCCTTGTTCAGCTCATGCTAAGGACATCTAGTTGTTTAGACTTCATAATAATAAACTTGTTTTTTCCAGTACTCTCTTCTACTTTTTTCAATATTTTAGAATTTTAATAAAAAGTAATCCCAACTTTTCCTCTTGCTTTCTCTCTCTATCCCTCCTAGGTGCCCTTCTGCTGAACTTGCCTCTTCTCACACTCCCTCCCTCTCAGGTTAATTGCCTTTTTATATTTGAATTTTATTGTTACATATTTGCATAAATATATAAAAATAACCTAAAACATTATTTCAGTGTTGTTTGTGTGTATTTCCTCTCAGGAAAGACAACTTGGAGTTCAATAACCAATTAGGGACTCACCACCTCTGAAAGAGTAAATTTCCTGCTTTCAGGAGTTATTAGTTCTCAACCGTTCTTTACCTCGTATTGGGGCCTTGTGAGATTTTCCTTCAAAGTTAGCTTGTCAATTGGTGTTGTTATGTTTGCCATCTTCTTTATGTAGCAAAGTAAAACTTTAAACTATACATTAACTTCATTAAGGAAATATAACATATACATAATTGATATTTATTTAGACATTATAAACCTTCCCAAGTACATAGTTTATGGACACAAGAGGAACTGTTTCAATCCCCATTAGTTGAAAGATTATAATCATGATATATCCTAAGCTTAGTATTAAAAAAAACATGTAAACTATTGTTACAGTAGTTTTGTTGCTATGTCATCTAAAGGGGATAGTTTAGGAATGATAGCTTTAAAAATTATTTGTATTTAATATTCAAGTATATATAGAAATACTATCTTTACCTCAATGGTAGTGATATGTAGCCATTTCCAAAATTATTCTTCTATTCAGATATCCTATTTGACAATATTAAGGCATTGAATTAATTAATCACTTCTTTGAAGAGATTTATATATACTAAAGATTAAGATTCTTTGTAGAGGATCACCTATTTCACTGTTGTATATTAAGTGTATTAGCTATTCATGTAAATGAACACTACTGAGAATTCTGAATATTTCAGTTATTGGTTTGTTTTATGTTCTGCACATATAGTTTTTTTAGATATCTAAGACTTCAGTAGTTTTACAAATAACAACAAGTCCAAAATGTTTGTTTTCAAATTGAATATTGAAACATAGAACTCTCATTTATTACTACATTGCTTTACTTGTAATTAACTTGAAATGTTAATTTCTATTGTCCTCACTAATAAATTATAAAGAAAACAATACTTCAGAAAATAGCTATTAGACACTCAATAGATAAACATAGTAGTGTGTAATAGAACCAAAATATTTCATACAATTACAATGTTTAAAAGTAATATGACATTTGTTTATATTTATTTGTCATGTATGTCTTGTGTTTACATTGTAAAATGACAACCATAATGTAACAAATGGTTTACCTTATATTTTTACAATTTTTTTATCTATGTGTTGACAACACTTCTCTAAGGAAATTTTAAGTATGCAATATGTTACTTTTTTTCTAGTCAGTATTCCATAGAACCACACATTCCTGATATATCACAAGTATTACACATTTGTGATTGAAATTTACAAGTCTTCACCAACATTTGAATTCCGTCTTCTCCAACATTTGAATTCCATCTTCCCATTACTTCATTCACCCTTTTCTATGCTACATACTCTAATTTTTTTTTTTTTTTTCGAGACAGGGTTTCTCTGTATAGCCGTGGCTGTCCTAGAACTCACTCTGTAGACCAGGCTGGCCTCAAACTCAGAAATCCACCTGTCTCTGCCTCCCAAGTGCTGGGATTTAAGGCGTGTGCCACCACCACCCAGCAACATACTCTAATTTTAACACATGTGAGATCTTTCAGTGTTTACTTATTTCTGGTTATTTTACTTCCTGCAGAGTATTGTTATCAATGTCCATTTGTGTTGCAAATGGAAATGTTTCCTTTTATTACGATTCAAGTAACTCACACTTGCAAACTTATAACATTAGGAAATAGACTATGGACCATGTATGTTTTACATTTTTTGGCCATTAGTAATACGATTCTATGAGCATGAAAGGGTAAGTAGCTGACAATATAGAAGTTTTATTTACTTCTGGTGGGAACAAAAGTTAGTTTTCCTGAAGATTTTTAGAGTTACTCTTATGTTCTGAGGTACAGCTACACTATGATCTGTGTTAAGTCTACTCTATAAGTTCAGAACGACAGTTTTCTTCACATAGGTGGTAATCCTTCCTGACAGGAGCTGTAGTCAATGTTATGAGGTCATATTTTGCTATGTTTCATTGTTCATTTTCCTAAATGACAAGTGAAGCTCAATATTTATTATACATGCTATCCTTTATATTGAATTTTAAAAATTGTGTGTATTTGTGTTTGTGTGTATGAATTTGTGTGTGTATTCAGATCCTCAGATCATCTGTGCATTGATTAACTGAGCTATTAATAGTTTTATCATTAAATTCCTAAAAGTATTTAAATATTGTATTAACTGAACATGTGGTATGTGTACTATATTTTCTCTATTATATAGGTTGCCTTTTAATTTTGTGAACCTTTTATTCCTCTAAAGACATTTTTCTAGTTTCCTGCTGTCCATTTAATCAAATTTTGCTTTGTTGTCTGTGCTTTTGAAGTCAAACCCAAATATCGCTTTTGAGATCAATGTCAAATAGAAGTTTTCTATTTTCCTTTAGGATATGTAGTTTGAGCCTCAATATTTAATCCCTTAATCCATTTTGAATTGATCCTTGTGTAAGTTATAACAGAATGCTACAATTTTTATTTCATGTGATTTTTTATAGTCTTTGCAAATAACAAGAATATAATATATATAGAGAGAGAAAATCATAGTTAATATATAAAAGAAAGACAAACAACAGACAGATAGATTATAGAGGAGAGACAGACAGAGAGTGAGGCAAAGTGAGAGTTATAAATTCTAAAATCTATTCTTTTTCATTAGGGTGAAATTTAAAAGGTATGAAAAGAGCAATTGCAAACTATCTACATTAAAACACAAACAACAAGAAAGAAACACTCACAATGCTTAAGTTATTTAGTAGACTGAAAGATATTTGACTGGGATGAAGTTTCAATTGGTAAGGTGATTGCCATGTAAGAATGAAGTCGTGAGTTAGATCTTCCTAAACCAATATGAGTCAGGTGTCATCTTTGCCTGTGATCTAAGTGCTCAGAACTCAAAGTAGGAGAATCACTGAACCTTCATAGCTAGCCAATGTATGATTACTGAATTTTCAGATTTTCTGCAACCCCCTCTTACAAAATTTAAGTGGAGAACTAATTTTAACAACACCCAGCATGGCTTTTAGAAGAAACAAAAGACATACAGACTACCAAAGAACAGAAAGTTAGAGAAAAAGGAAGTTCTAAATAAATTGAACATACAAAAACAGAAGAGAATACTGAAGAAATTATTTTAGAAAAACAAAAACTGACAAATCTTTACCTAAAATATCCATGAAAGAAGACTCCAATAAAGTGAGCAATGAAAGGAAGTGCTCAATGAAAGGAATAAATGCTCAAATATTTTCCTGAATATCACTTTAACCAAATAATCTCTACAAAACTAATAACCTTCTAGATATTTATAACTTACTATAATTATTAGTTTTGTTTCCAAATGATGCAATTCCAAGAAGAAGTGCATACAGTTGAATTTGGCTCACAGCAAAGGTATGAAGCAAGCAGCCCCATATGAACCAGCAAAAGCATGAGAAATCTGGTTTCCTTGGTAAAATGAGGAAACAAAGCTAGCCTAGACTACAGCACATAAAGACTACAGGTTAAAAGCCAGTTTTATCTGTGATAGTTTGTATATGTTTGGGCTAGGGAGTGGCACTCTTAGGAGGTGTGGCCCTGTTGGAGAAGGTGTGTCACTGTGGGTGTGGGCTAGCTACCTGGTCCTAGTCCTAGCTACTTGGAAGAGATTATTCTTCTAGCAGCCTTCAGATGAAGATGTAGAACTCTCTAATCTTCCTCCACCTGGAGGCTGCCATGTTCCTGCCTTGATGATAATGGTCTTAACCTCTGGACCTCTAAACCAGGCCTGATTAAATATTGTCCGTATGAGAGTTGCCTTGGTCACGGTGTCTGTTCACAGCAGTAAAACCCTAACTAAGACAGAAGTTAGTACCAGGGACTGGAGTATTGCTGTGATAGGCTAGGCCATGTTTTTGTTTGAAAGAATGTGGATTTGGAGACTTTGGATTTGGAAAGCCATGGGATATTTTAAGTAGGACTTAATGAGCCATACTAATAGGAATATGGGAGACTTTGCTGCTGTGAGCTATTTGAACTGTGTAGACCTGGCCCAAGAGGTTTCCATGGAGAACTTCAGTATGTGGCCTAGAGACTGTTTTTTTTTGTTTGTTTGTTTGTTTGTTTGATGAGTCTGCCTCAGGCTAAGGTGAAGAGACTCAGATTAATTGTATTGGCAAAAGAAGTCTCAGAAATGCCCATCCTTGACTTTGTCCTCTGGTTAAGTCTCATGAAAATCATTTTGAATAAATATAGCAAGCTTAAAAAGGGAAAATATAAAATACATGGAGTATTAAAAGGGCACCAGGAAGTGAAAAGAAGCTGAATCCTGTCTTCAAGGCTATTAAATTGAATTAAAGGAGTGTTGACCTTGGGGCAAGATCCTTCCAATCTAAATTTTGGCCCAGGCAAGGTAGTAGATGCCTTTAATCCCAGGAGACTGAGGCAAGTAGGTCTCTGAGTTCAAGATCAGACTGGGACAAAGAAAGTCCCAGATCCAGGCATGGTGATACACTCCTTTAATCTGTGCCACACCTTCTGCTGGAGGCTACATAAGGACACTGGGAGAAGGAAGATTGACTCTTCTTTGCCTGCTTGCACTTTCATGCCAGCACGTTTGTTGGAACCTACTTCTACAGACGACCAGCAGAAACAACTAGCCTTGTGGGACCCAGCAACTACTAGACTTCCCGTTCATAGCTGACCATTGGTGGGTTAGTTGGACTACAAACTTAAGTCATCACAATAAATTCTCTCAATATGAAGAGGCATTCCATAAATTCTGTGACTTTAGAGAACCCTGACTAATACATCATCCTGTTAAGCCTCACAACCTGCAATGTACATAACTGAAACATAACAAAATAGCAGTAGCAGCTAGGGCCAAGTATAAAAGCTATGTTAGCCCATTGGGGAAACTTAACATTGAACCATATCATGTAACTTAAACATAAGAAAAAAGGAGAGAATATAAAGAGATTGATATTTTGAATAAAGAATTCATAAGTGATTTGAAATAGCCTGTTAAAGCAAAACTGAAGATCTGATATCTGGTATGCTGAATTCTCCTGAAAGTTTAAGTGAATCCTCAAGTAAATCCCTACTCATATCCTCTAAAGATTTAAATGAAAATAAGCACTTCCAAGGTTGAACTAGAACTGTGATTTCCCCTGTGCAAAACCTGATACCATTCAGTTGAGAAAATATTATTTGTACATCATTATATCTGATGAACTTTGATCTAAAACTCTGTAGCAACAAACCAGGAAACTAAACTCATTTTACACGAAAGATTAGTACACCATAATCAAGTGAAATTTATCTCTGAAATGAGGCAATTTAAATTTGTTCAAATCTGCCAATGTAATGTAATATATATGGAGAAACTGCATGAGGATCTTAACTTCTATTCAGGGAAAAGAATTTCAATATTTGCTAGAGAAATAATGAACATCAATACAGTTAATGCAACAATTAACTACAAGCCAAAAGCTATCATATTCACCAGTAATAATATAAATAATTCTACTCAGAAAAGATGCCTTCTGTCATCAACTTTCACTATTCTTCTACTGTAATGTCAAACTACAAAAACTGCAACAGACAGTAAATTAAAAAAGAATTAACAATTAAGAATAGAAGACATTAAACTTCTGCATGCTTATGACATATTATATGGACAAAAACAAGGTCATCTAGAACTAATTATATACACATCCATGAAATTTGATAGTACAAGTAAACATAAAAGATCCAGTTGAATTATCTCAGTAGTTAAAAGCACATTCTGCTCTTACATAGGATCAAAATTTGCTTCCCAGAACCCACATTAGGCAATCACAAGCACATACTTAAATAGACACATAAGTTAAATAATAAAACAAATCTAAAAAAAAATCTTATTTTCATACATTAGCAATTCATTTTAAAAAGAAAAATCATTTCAAATGCATAAAAATCATAAAAGTAATAGGTAGAAAATATCATCCTGAGTGAGGTAACCCAATCACAAAAGAGCACACATGGTATGCACTTACTAATAAGTGGATATTAGCCCAGAAGCTCAGAATACTCACTATATAACTCACAGACCATGTGAAGCTCAAGAATAAGGAAGACCAAGTGTGGATACTTCAGTCCTTCTTAGACAAGGGAACAAAATTCCCATGGGATGAGAAACAGAGACAAAGTCTGGAACAGAGACTGAAGGAAAGGCCATCCAGAGACTACCCTACCTGGGAATCCTTCCCATATATAGTCACCAAACCCAGACACTATTGCAGATGCCAACAAGTGTTTGCTGACAGGATACTGATATAGCTGTCTCCTGGGAGGCTGTGCCACTGACTGACAAATAGAGAGGTGGGTGCTCTCAGTAAACCATTGGACTGAGTATGGGATTCCCAATGGAGGAGCTAGAGAAAGGACCAAAGGCACTGAAGGGGTTTGCAGCCCCATAAGAGGAACAACAATATGAACTAAACAGTACCCTCAGAGCTCCCAGGAATGAAACCACCAACCAAAGAGTATACATGATTCTAGCTGCATATGTAGCAGAGGAAGGCCTTGTCCGGCATCAATGGGAGGAGAGGCCATTGGTCCTGTGAAGATTTGATGTCCCAGTGTAGGGAAATGAAAGGGCCAGGAAGCAGGTGTGTTAGTGAGCAGGGAGGGGGGGATGCTATAGGGAGGTTTTCAGAGGGGAAACTAGAAAGAGGATAACATTTGAAATGTAAATAAAGAAAATATCTAATAAAAAAGTTAAAAAATGTTATGTGTTATTGCTTTTCTTTATTTTTGGTATAAAGAAAAATTGAAAGGAAGAAAAATATTTTAATAAATCAAAGAAGTATAACCATTAATTGAAGTGTATAACACTAATGATATGAACTGTAGGGCATAGGTACGGGGCTTTTGTGTTGTAGATTTGAATAATTACTTCTCCTAAAACATAATAGTGAATAAATAAAAATATCAATTTAAAATAATTTTAAGCAAAATTCCAATTGTGCTTCTCAAACCAAAAGAAAAATAAATTATATTGTTAGACTAGATTGAACAGCTAAGGCAAACTGACCAAAAAGATGAAAGAAGAGAACAACACATTGTTTTTATACTGAATGAAAACAAGGTCAGTCAGAGATTGAAGGAAAATCAAAATGTCTATTAGAGGTTCATATTAGCTTTGTGAGAGGCACAATCTGAACCGTCAATATCCCAGTAATATCCTTCTATTTGTGGAAAATAATATGTTTTAATTTGAAATAAAATTTCAAAACTATAGAAAATAGTGTAGGTTGATACTGATAGAAAATCTTAGATTTTTCAAAACCGTAGTGCTCTATTTGGTGCAATCCTGAGAGGGTTTTCAATCTTGATCATAGGATAGTAAATCAATTTTTCTAAGCACATGTTAGGGATGGTATTTGTCTGCCTTTCTAAATACCTATATAAAATGTGTATCTTAGAGAATGTGGAATATTACAGTAAAACTGCTCCACTTTTTTGAGCTTATATAAAACTGTTGGAAAATTACAAGTAGTAAATACTGAAATAGAATTGCAATGGCTGTAAGGATGCTTTGATCAGGCAAAAATTATAATGTGTAGGAGTGAAGACATAATGTATCTGTTCTGCTCAGTGCTACAAAATCACTAAGAGTTACCCAAAATTTAGCTTCAAAGTTGATAAAAGATTTGAAAGTTATTTCCTCAGAGATTTTATTATATATGATTACATTATATATATTTGATTATATATTTATATATTTGATTATATATTTATATATTTGATTACATATTTATTTAATATGTTATATATAAAATATGCATTATATTGCCAATAATTAGTAAACAAAAACAACTAGCAAAATACTGAGATATTCATCATATCAGTTTTTAAATGCAATTAAATTATTAACTATTTCTTATTACAAAAATTTTGTGACAAAACAGTATATAAAAAGAGGAAATATATTCATTCTCATGTATTTTAGAGAGATAATTGTATAACATACAAAAATAAAATGTAATGCACAAGTATAGGGTATGTTCATGTAAGTCTTGCAAACTAATCTCTGCTTTAACCGCTGAAAGTAAATAAATGCATCTATTTTGCATCATGATTTTTGTGTCAGACTGATACACATACTTTCATGAAATTTATCTTAAAGTCTTAAATCAATACATGAAAATATGATCATTCTTGAAAGCACTGTATAGACAGATGTAACTGAGTTAGCAAGACAGCAAAAGCAGGAGGAAATGTTTGCAGAGATTCACACACACAAACACACACACACACACACACACATACACACAAACACACACACACACACACACACACACACACACACACACACACACACACACAGAGTGGAAAGATATCTTGAAGATGCCTAAGCTGGTGGCCCTGTGAAGTTGAAGCATAAATTTGGTTGTAGACAACAACATGTAGGAGATGCTAGAATTATGAATTACCTTTCATGGAGAGCTATAGTATTTCAATCAACAAAGTTGAAAGGAGTTGCACATTTGATCAATCTTAGCTGATGCATTACTTTATTGTGGTGGTTTGAATAGGAGTGGGCCTCATAGACTCATGTGTTTGAATTATTGGCCTATCAGGAGTGGGACTATTGTAACTTACACAAGTCTATTCAAAATGGATTAAGAGACTGTTCTTGTGATACTTTGATTGAGAATGTGGCTGCTTTGGCCATTGTCTGAAAAATCTTCCTGGGTCTAAAGTGAAGTGTTTTGGATTAATTCCTTTCCCCAAGGGAATCTCCAAACAGCCTAATATTGACTCTGTCTTGTGATTATTAGTATTCATTTTCATGTAGATTTATAATGAAAAAGAACAAGCTGAACAAGAAAAGGAAATACAAACAGTACATTTTGAGGAGACAAGGACCATCAGGAGGTAGAATTGGAATTAAGTCATGTGTTCAAGGTCAGACAAGGGTAGACCTCAGAATTTAAATCCAGCTTTAGCGAAGAACACATTCCTAGACAACTAAACTTACACAGTAAAAGAAATTATCAAACAGAAAGCTCATTGGCTGAGCATGAGGACCCCAATGGAGGAGTTAGAGAAATGACTGAAGGAGCTGAAGAGGTTTGCAACCCCGTTGGAAGAACAACAATATTAACCTAACAGACTCCCTAGAACTCCCAGGGACTAAACCACCAACCAAAAGGTGCACATGGAGGGACCCATGGCTCCAGCCCCATATTTAACAGAGGATGGCATTGTTGAATATCAGTGGGAAGAGCGGCCCTTGGTCCTAGGAAGGTGCTATTCCCCAGTGTCTTAGTTAGGGTTTCTATTCCTGCACAAACATCATGCCCAAGAAGCAAGTTGGGGAGGAAAGGGTTTATTCAGCTTACTTCCACATTGCTGTTTATCAATAAAGGAAGTGAGGACTGGAACTCAAGCAGGTCAGGAAGCAGGAGCTGATGCAGAGGCCATGGAGTGATGTTCCTTACTGGATTGCTTCCCCTGGCTTGCTCAGCCTGCTCTCTTATAGAACCCAAGACTTCCAGCCCAGGGATGGCACAACCTACAAGGGGCTCTACCCCCTTGATCACTAATTGAGAAAATGTTCCTAGCTGGATCTCATGGAGGCACTTCCAAAACTGAAACTCTTTTCTCTGTGATAACTCCAGCTTGTGTCAAGGTTGGCACATAAAACCAGCCAGGACAGTTGGTACCAGCATAGTGGAGTATTCCTGTGACAACCTGACCATGTTTTGGAAGGACTGTGGAAGGACTTTGGACCTTTGAGCTAGAAAAGCCACTGGTTTTTAAGAACTCTGTGGGAGCTTGGAAGATCATGTTGAGAACAGTGCAGAAATGGAGGCCTGGCTTGTGAAATTTCAGAGGGATATTAAAGATTCTTATCAGGGCCATGTAGTTTTGATTGTGAAGATTCTGTAGTTTTGGTTAGCTGGGACTGAAGTATCAGCTGTGATTAACAAGATACCAGAACTACTAAATTGAAAACTTTGCATTCCTGGGACTATTGATGCTGGTTAGCTGGAGCTAAGAAATTAACAGTGATTAAGAAGAGACCAGCATCACTGAGGTGAAATCTTCTGGGAAGTGTTTTCTGAGAGCACAAAGAGGCTATGTTCCAGAGATAGCCAAGGTTGTACCTTGTGCTGCAGCAGGACTTGGTAATGTGTAAGAGTCACCCAGGTGGTACTGGTTTTGAAGGCATGAAGGGGTCATGAAGAGCAGCTGAGGCTCAGCACAGTGAGAGGCCATGGGAGGCCATTGATGGAGCTGCAGCCTCAGTTGCAATTGATGGCCCAGGACTGAAGGGGTCATGCAAGGGAGTTGAGGCTTAGCACCATGAAGAGAGCCTATGAGAGGCTATTGGTGAAGCCTAGTTACAGCGGAAGACAGTCTTTTAGTGATGATGCCAGTACCATGAATGACCACCAAGAACAGCAGCAGCAGTGGAATACAGGCATCTGGAGCCTAGAAGACAAGGTGTGTGCTACAAAGGGCAGAGCTGGAGAAGTGACCCAAGCCCTTGGATGAATTCAGAAGATCATGAATGGATCTCAGACACTGGATGGTTGGAGTTTTATTTTTGCTTTTGATTGTGCCCTGATATTTTTCCCTCTTGAAGGAAGAAAGCATTTTAGTGGAGCCCACAGTTAAGAGACCTTGAATGTTAAAAGATATTGGACATTAAAATTGATTGAACTTTTAATATGTAAAGACTGTGGGACTTTAGATCTTGGGGATGAATAAGAAAGTAAGGGTTGAGGCTTAATAGTGATGTGTTTGTGTGTCAAGTTGACAAGGGTTCAATTGTATTGGCTGGTTTGTGTGCCAACTTGACACAAGCTGGAGTTATCACAGAGAAAGGAATTTCAGTTTTGGAAGTGCCTCCATGAGATCTAGCTGTGAGGTATTTTCTCAATTAGTGATCAAGAGAGTAGGGCCCCTTGTAGGTTGTGCCATCCCTGGGCTGGAAGTCTTGGGTTCTATAAGAGAGCAGGCTGAGCAAGCCAGGGGAAGCAATCCAGTGGCCTCTACATCAGTTCCTGCTTCCTGACCTGCTTGAGTTCCAGTCCTGACTTCCTTTGGTGATAAACAGCAATGTGGAAGTAAGCTGAATAAACCCTTCCTCCCCAACTTGCTTCTTGGGCATGATGTTTGTGCAGGAATAGAAACCCTGACTAAGACACCCAGTATAGATGAATGCCAGGGTGGTGATATGGGTTTGGGTGGGTAGGAAGGGGAGCACCCTCATAGAAGCAAGGGGAGGTGGGATAGGATAGGGGGGAAACCAGGAAAAGGGATAACATTTGAAATGTAAATATGTAAAATATCCAATAAAAAATAAAAGCAGAAAAACAAACAAACAAACAAAAAACAGATCTGACTGTAGGTAGGGGCCATGTTTCAGTCGCAGCAATCAAACACTGAACTTGGTGTCTCTGGCCATCTGGTTCTGGCTTTACAGTCAAGGGTAGAAGAAAATGGTGAAAGAATCTCCCCATGCAACTATAAAAACAGCTGAAACCAAATGCAACGCAGGCATGTCCTTGCATGAAGGTCTAGAAAAGTTATTGTGTGAAGATATGAATAGGTTTCTGGATTAGACTCCAGAACCATAGGATATCAGGCAAACAAAGCTCCTATTGGGGAGTGGAAACAGCCCAAGAGAAAGAAATGTATTGTGGTCAGCAATACTGAAAGGACTTGGAGATAAGAAGAATGTTTTGACATTAGACAAGTAGATGAAGAGTTTTGAGTTTGCTCGGACAGTAGGGTTTTTTTTTTTTTTTCCTTACCATACTCCCTTCCCTGCATTTGGTATGGTAATCTACATCTTGTTCTGCCATGGATTGGGTTCACTGTGGGGACCTCTTCTTCCTTGGGATGAGAGTTCTGGTCAGGTGGGCAAAAAATGCAGCCAGTGACAGAGACAGACACAAGGAAGTGCTGAGTCTGAGTGTATTTCTTAAAAAATGGCATAGGGCTTTTACAGTCATTACAAAGGAGAAATGAGAAATCTGGCAACTCAGCAGTTGAGGTACATCTGAGGCCACTTGAAACACACTAGGTCTAAAGCAGCCACCTCTTCTAGACAGGCACTGCACCGCCCAGGCCCAAAAGCTCTGGGCCAGGGGGGAGGGGGCTGTGGACTGTATGAGGCTTGAAGCTTGAATCTGAATGAATGAATCTAAGACTAAGTCCTAGTCCATCTAAGTTCTAGTTCCAGTCTGAGTGCCCCTACATAAAATGAAAACCAGGTTTATAAGGTATACAGAAAACAGGGCGAATGACAAAAGTCTCATAGGCAGGTGACAGTCACATCAAGGTCAGTAAGATTGCATAGGCCAGGGATGGTTACATCAAGGTCGGTAAGATCAGGTATCCAGGTGTGAAGCAGGCAGAAGAGCAGTGGTGCCCTCTCTGCTGGGGCTATTTTGTTAATCCCATGCTAATTCTCTGGGTCTCCTGGAGGCAAGCACCAGGAAGTTCCAATCTAGCAGTTCCTGAAAATGCCCTTAAATGAGGGAAGCCCTTTGATTACTCTCTGGTATGTAAAACAGTTCTGTCTTCTGTGGGACTGCCCTGAGAATTTTGACTATGTGCCTGACCTCTGTTGCTAACTCGAGGACATCCTATCTGATAAGGAAGATTCCTTGTGAGAAATTCCAAGCTAAGGACAGCCTGGAAATAAATTTGGATATATTGGAACATTGTGCTGGCCAGGGAACAACTACCTTTTTTAAGCCATTTATGAATCACTTCTTGGTGTATCTTTATGGCTGAATAAGCAGGCCTGTTGATGATTGGAAAGACTAATCTGGAACACATCTAAGTTAGGAGAAGCCAATGACTGACTAAATACCCAGGAGGCACAAACTTCCTTTGAAGTCATAATGCCTCTTGTCCATGATCAGGCTTTTAACCCTGATACTGCAGACTTAACTGGGGTAGATGAGTGGGCGTGTCATTGTTCTATTTTATGATGAAAGTATGTGTTCTGTTGAATCAGTTAATTTTTCTAGGGATTACAGTTGAGAGATTGCATTGGGTCTCAGAAGACACTTTGGTCTTTAGACTTTTAAACAATGGTGAGACTGGTATACTCTATGGAGATTTTTGAAGTTGGACAGAATGCAGTTTTTCATTCTGATAAGACTACAGGATTATGATGTCCAGAGAGTGGTTTGTGGTGGTTTGAAGGATAATGGCCCAAATAGACTCCTGTATTTGAAGACTTGGCCCCTAGGGAATGGCACTATTAGGAACTGTGGCCTTTTCCAAGTAGGTGCTGCTTTGTTGGAGAAATTTATGTCACTGTTGGGGCAGACTTTGAGATGCTAGGCCTAGTGTGACATTAATTTCTGCTGTTTTAGGACCAAGATATAGAACACTCAACTAGTTACCTCTCCAGCACCATGTCTGCTGGAATGTCACCATGCTTACTGCCATATTGATATTGGACTAAACCTCTGAAGATATGAGTCAGCGCCATTTATTTTCTCTTTCTAAGAGGTATTGTGGTCATAGTGTTTATTCACAGCAATAGAAATCCTAACTGACACATATATAATTCATTAAATACTTATCCCTATAAGCTACTAACTCTTCTGTCTTGCTTATTTGATCTTGGAATATCTACAGTCTTATTTTGGAAATTTGTATTTTATCAAATTTTCAGTGTTCTATACTATCTTAGTCAGGGTTTTTATTCCTGTACAAACATCATGACCAAGAAGCAAATTGGGAAGGAAAGGGTTTATTCAGCTTACTCTCGCATGTTGTTTATCACCAAAGGAAGTCAGGACTGGAACTCAAGCAGGTCAGGAAGCAGGAGCTGAAGCAGAGGCCATGGAGAGATGTTTCTTACTGGCTTGCTTAGCTCTCTTATAAACTCAAGACTTCCAGCCCAGAGATGGCACCACCCACAAGGGGCCCTACCCCCTTGATCACTAATTGAGAAAATGCCCCGCAGCTGGGTCTCATGGAGGCACTTCCCCAACTGAAGCTCCCTTCTCTGTGATAACTGCAGCCTGTGTCAAGTTGACACACAAAACTAACCAGTATAATTGACCCCTTGTCAACTTGACACACAAACACATCACTATTAAGCCTCAACCCTTATGTTTTTATTCATTTTCAAGTTTTAAAGTCTCACAGTCTTTACATATTAAAAGTTCAATCCATTTAAAATGTTTACTATCTTTTAAAATTCAAGGTCTCTTAACTGTGGGCTCTACTAAAATACATTCTTCTTTCAAGAGGAAGAAATATCAGGGCACAGTCACAATCAAAAGCAAAACCAATGTCTGGGATCCAACTCACGATCTTCTGGGCTCCTCCAAGGGCTTGAGTCACCTCTCCGGCTCTGCCCTTTGTAGTACACATCTTGTCTTCTGGGCTTCAGATGCCTGTACTCCATTGCTGCTGCTGTCCTTGGTGGTCATTGCATGGTACTGGCATTCCCAAAACAATGCTGTAACTAGGCTTTACCAATAGCCTCTCATAGACTGTCTTTACGGTGTCAAGCCTCAACTCCTTTGTATGACACCTTTAGTCCTGGGCCATCAATTGCAAACTGAGGCTGCACCTTTAATGGCCTTCTATGGTTTCTCACTGTGCCGAGCCTCAGCTGCTCCTCATGACCCCTTCGTGCTGTCAAAACCAGTACCACCTGGGTGACTCTTACACATTACCAAGTCTTGCTGCAGCACAAGGTACAACCTTGGCTATCTCTGGAACACAACCTCTTTGTGCGCTCAGAAAACACTTCTCAGAAGATGTTACTTCAATGATGCTGGTCTCTTCTTAATCACTGCTAATTTCTTAGCTCCAGCTAACCAGCATCAATAGTCCCAGTAATGCAAAGTTCTCTCTTTAGTAGTTCTGGTATCTTGTTAATCACAGCTGATACTTCAGCCCCAGCTAACGAGAACCACAGAATCTTCACAATCAAAACAACATGGCCCTGATAAGAGTCTTTAATCTTTCCTCTGAAATTTAACAAGCCAAGCCTCCATCTTTTGCATTGTTTTTAACATGATCTTCCAAGCTCCCACAGACATTCCACAGAGTTCTTAACAAATAGTGGTTCTTTTAGCTCAAAATTCTAAAGTCCTTCCACAGTTCTCCCCAAAACATGGTCAGGTTGTCACAGGAATATCCCACTATGCTGGTACCAATTTGTCTTAGTCAGGGTTTTTATTCCTGCACAAACATCATGACCAAGAAGCAAATTGGGAAGGAAAGGGTTTATTCAGCTTACTTCCACATTGCTGTTGATCACCAGAAGAAGTCAGGACTGGAACTCAAGCAGGTCAGGAAGCAGGAACTGAAGCAGAGGCCATGGAGAGATGTTTCTTACTGGCTTGCTTAGCCTGCTCTCTTATAGAACTCAAGATTTCCAGCCCAGAGATGGCACCACCCACAAGGGGCCCTACCCCCTTGATCACTAATTGAGAAAATGCCCCGCAGCTGGGTCTTATGGAGGCACTTCCCCAACTGAAGCTCCCTTCTCTGTGATAACTGCAACCTGTGTCAAGTTGACACACAAAACTAACCAGTATATATACTTATTAATATTTTGTTCTTATTTAAAACATTGCCTCCAATTTACTTACAATAAATTTCCATAATTTATTTAAAATATCTATTGATATTTTTATATTTTATTAAATATATTAGTAGGTAATACCTAATTTTTCAAATAGATAAAAATTGAGTGACATTCCATGTTTTTAAACAGGGAATTTCAATACAAATATTTATATATAATTTTCCTCTAAGTTAAATTAAATCTAAGTTGTTTTCACATGTCAGTTTAATGTTTCAGACTAAAGAAATTGATTACTAGTTGCACTTGTAAGAACTATTCACCATAGTAGTGAGAAAGACAAAATTATGATTTTTAAGAGTCCACTCTACCAAACTGTTAAATAAAATTTTAAAAATCTCTGTTTAGACAGATACTATGTAGAACAAATTAGTAGGCAGTAAAAAAGAATTTCAAATCAGTAAAAAAAAAATATACCGTAGGAAAATAATTGGAATTGAGCTGACCAAATACATGGAAAGAAATGTAAAACATCAATCAATTAATTAACTCTACATCAACATATGTTGCAGGTTTGTAAGTAGATTAAATATACATATGCATAGAAATGAAATCATCAAATATAAGTGGCAAGTGAATTATTAATAATGTAATGCAAAGAAATACATATAATAAATATTCAACACCCAGTAATACTAATGAAGATGAAATTGATTATGTTAAACACTGTATCTCAAGCAGACCATATGGTAATAACAAATTCAGATGAAACACTGGAGCAAAATTCAACATTATTTAAATGAAAGAAATTCTTAAATTTACGAATATATTCTAAATCTGATCTGGATGATAATGCAAAAATAAGCAAAAACAAATGAACAAATGATTCAAATATGACAAATTAGAAGGGAAATATAGAACATTCATATATATATATATACATACATACATACATACATACAGGATTTTAACATTAGTAATGAATGGAACATAAAACTTTATAAAATATTATTCATTATATGAAAAGTTATGAAGAAAAGAAATCTAGAAGCTTTATCTTGTCCTCTTCTCAAGCACATGAATATACTGTTCAATCTCATCATGCTCTGCCTAGTATGCAGTAGTACTTATCAAAAGTTCACATTCATTTTCCTTTGAAATACCAATCTTATTTTGTGAAGAATTTGAAATAGCTTACAAACATGATCATTCATCACAGTATTATTTAAAATAGCAAAGTGCCACAAACAACAGATATGCTATTTAAATGACTATTAGAAAAATTATCTTTCTTAAACAAGTGAATGGGCAAACTATGAAAAATCATCTATATGTGTCTATGTTCCTGAAACATTGAATAGACACCACAATGTTCTAAGTAGTTAACTCTAAAAAGCATTGGGAAATAAAAAATGTTATTTGGATAAATATTGTATACTCTTCTTTCTTTTGTGTATCAATGAAGAAAATACAAAAACATTCAAATATGTATTTGAAATCTATGAAAGTCGTGAAGGAATAGAATATACATGAAACAATCACTTGTATGTTTACTGTTTAGCATGGAGAGATAATAATCCATGATAATATTATAAGTATATATAATTTTATTGAATATTTTATGAATACATTATATATTATGTATAATAATATACATATAATATTTTCATGGCTTACTATAAACAGGAAGGCATTGGTCCCCCAACCATTCAATATTCTTTAAAAACTGACCTTTTAATGTTTATAGAGAACATATATATATATATATATACACACATATATATATGTATATATATACATATACATAAAATTGAAATAGCAGTAAACTGCCACTGAAGTATCTGAAGTATCTGTGCTGGTAGGCACAGACACATGCGACTCCTAGCCTTAATGACAGAGGACTCTCCTTATAGTAAAGAGTAATGAACTCGGAAACTCAACTCTACTTAAAATGCAGAGAACAAGCCACAGCTATGGGTGCAGCCTTAAACAAGTCTCTTATATCACAACTTTACAGGAGAATTTTTTAATAGAATTCAGGAATTAAGTAAGGCCTAAGATAAAATGAAGGGCAATAAGATCCTATTATCTAGGTTCCCTCCAAGTAAAGTAGATATTAACTTATGACAACTGTAGTCATCTGTACTGGACCCACATAACACGGACCCTATCATGAATCCTTGAAAAAAAAAGGAGGGGTTTATAGAGACTTATCCTTTACCTGTGAGATACTAGCCACTAACAGGGAGAGAACAACTTTAGTTTCCTGAGCTATGTTGGCTCAATCAGCTGAGCTTTCTTACAGATGGCTCCGAACCATGGTCACAGGATGTTACAAACATACTCAAAAACAAGTAAAATGAACAAAGGGATCAACTTATGGAATTGGAGAAGGGGACAAGGTATTAAGGAATTAGGTGTTGAAGTAGCCAGTGTTCAAAGTGAAATATCCATATAAAATTATAAAAACATAAATTAAAATAATCAAGAAGTCATAAATATTAGGTGAATGAATACTGGAATAATTTTCAGTGTATCAATTCTAAGATAGTCATCGTATGTGAAATGTTGTTTTTTTTCTGATTGTAACTGAGTAAGTAGAATATCATATTCCTAGTGACTACTCTTTAATGCAATACCTGGTTAGGTGTCCCTCCAATAGTCTGAAACATTAAAATTGTGTTTCCATAGATTAAAAAGTTTACTAAGTAACAGTACTCATTTCAAACTAGTATAAAAAAGAAGTAAGGTAAGCAATATACAAATTAACTGCTTAAAATGTAGCATGCCTTTCTTTATTAGCACTTTTATGAGATTGAAGAACATTAAAACATTAGTTGAAAAACAAGACAGAAAAATTGCAAAAATACACTCATGAAGTTCATTGTCATTACAAGCTATCTCTGGTAACTCCCATGATTTGTTTCATGCATTCCTAATTTTTAAAATAATTATTAATTGATTTGATCTGTGTGGTACTTATTTGTACCTCTAAACTGAAAAGGTCCCATCGTTACCTATAACTGAAGTTCAACAATTACACAGTGTAAGTAAAAGTATCACACTACTTTCTTAGCATTGCTGAAGGCACAGCAGCTGTTTTAGAACTCAGATAAAAAGAATGCCCATTATGATACAGTTTAGCACATGGACACATTATAATCTTGAGAATTTAGAATATTTCATTAAATAGATATCCAACCAATGCTGTTGCTTGCAGTGAAACCAACACTTAATGTCCTATACAAGAGAATACTTAGGCAAAGTAATACAAAGTATTGAGCACAGCTAACTTGCTCTTGCTAATTCAGTAAACACTATTCTGATTAGATTATGTACAAACTGCATGAATCTAAATTTTGCATTTGTACTGTAGGGGAATATGACATGTTTTTTTTTATTTTTTTATAGTGTAAAAGTCAATAGAATTTACTTTAAATTGAGGAATAGGTAACAAAAATTCTCTATGACGAGTATGAGAATCTTAATAAAAAATATTAATGTACCTAACACTGTGATAAACCATATAAAAAGCTATAGGTAACTTAGAAAACAGTTACAAATCTTAAGGGAAATATACCACAAAAAAAAATTGAACACAAAATTCCCCTCCAACAGTGGTTTTCATTGCCATGTATTTTTATAATTTATCTGCTCAAACAGTTTAGTGTCAGTTTTTGATTAAAAATGTATATAAGAGGGGAATTGGAAATTGAAAGAAGCCAGAGTTCAAATACAAATAAGGAAAACTAATTTTTAAAATGTAAGCTCTATTTGAAGGATTTCATATGAAGCACAATAATAGCAAGACATGTATAATCCCTTATACTGATTAAAGAAGCCATTAATGAAATAAAGCAGACCATAATCCAGACTCTAAAATCTGATCACAGAAGTAATTTAGTAGGTCTCTTTGTCCTACTTCCAAACTTTGATCATCTTTCAGAAATATTTGTAGTATAATGAAGATATTAATTTGCAAACACATTGCAATTATTTTATTGAAATGTATTTTATGCAAGGCAATTTATATTAAGAACAAGCACTAAAATGATTGATATTGGCTGATTCTTGTGAACTTGATTTTCAGGGAGTGAGTGAGTGAGATATTCCACACCTGAAGTTTCAGTGGTGCCGTGAAAGTGTCACACTGTTGATAACTAATGGTGAGATGCAAAATGCCTTTCCAAAATACACAAGACCACATATTCAGAACATCTCAATATGCTACTGTTGGCAGCCGAATCTATGTAGAAGTATAATGTCGTACTCTATGGATTAATTGGTTCCAACTATAATGAGCATTTGTAAGCCAAAATAACAAATTTAAAATTATTTGAACAATAAAGGAGAAGCTAATTGTAAATGTCTGGAAAGAATATGTTTTGAATAATGATGATGTAAAACATTCGGTGAGTCCTTTTGAAGCTTCAAACAGACCTGAGAAAGTTAGCTTAAAGTTTCAAGGTCTTGTATAAAACCTGGAGAAAAAAACAGTAGTAACCTTGTCCGAGATCCTGTAAGGAGTAGGATCAAGACAATGGACTTTGGAGTTTCACTTTGCTCAGCCTGCCCAACAGTGTGCTTCTTGCCCCACTTGCACCGGCATGCTTGTTTCGAAGAAAGATTCTTGCATAGAAATAAAAAAAAAAAAAAAAAAAAAGACTAGTTATTTGGAAATCTCCATGATAGATTTTATGTTTACAAAGTCATAGTGGTTCATGGCAGAATACAATTTTGTTGATGTTTTACCTAAAATTTGTATAAGAAAATTTGATGATATTGAAGTATTATCAACTACCGGAAAAAGCAATCATATCACCATTGAATTTTCCTTATACTTCCAGGGAGATTAGAGAAGTTGGGGGAGAATTAAATACAAGCTCAATGAAATGAAATTATCAATATTAGAGAAATTTTAGTACAAGGAACAAGGCAGTCTGCATGGTTCCAGCTAATTTTAAGTATTAATTTAATACATTTTCTCAATATGTTAAAAGACAATTATCAAGATTCTGTGCATTTCTTTTTAAGCTCCCTTTGAAACAACTTGAGCATTCATGGTTACTCAATACACACACTCACACACATTCATACACACAGACACACCCACACAAATATGTAAATAAAATGTAAGTTTATAGTATTTAATGACTGAGAGCATTAATTCTTTATTTTCAGGTGACTTACAGACATCTACAGGGAGATTATTGGTTAATAAAAATGTAGCATACTCATAATTAGAGAAACAAAAATGTTAGCTTAAAGTTTGGCTATGTAATTTTCATTCTGATTTTGACCAACTGTACCCATGTTATCTATCTCTCACTACTCCGGACTAAATTTCTCAGGTAAATGATCTATAATTATGATGATTTTCTCCTGGTCTGAGAAGAGCACATGTAAGCCATTTACTTCTAAACCTTATGGTCATGTTTCACCTTGTCAATTCACTTATTTTTAATTTACCATTTTAATTAGTTTCAATGTAATTGCAACAGATTGCATTGGAATATCAAACACAAAGTTACTGGAATGAGCAGGATATCGCTTTCTAGTAGGGTGTAAATTACTCATTAGACAAACTATCCAAATAACTAGCCCATATGCATTTGTATACATAAGTATTTCATTTTATTTTTTAGGGATTAAAAGTTAACTTGATTACATAAAAAAGCAAAATAATTCTTGACATTAGATCACTTTAACTTCGTTTGCATAAACTGTAGAGAAAATCCACAGGTAGCTCTAACACATGATTGTAAAATAAAAAAAGAGAATCCAGTTCTACACATTCTCATCTCTAATTAATTTTCTCTGATCCCTCGTATGCTTCTTATAATTATAAAATATTTATGTAGTTTAATGATCTTTTATAGATGAAACATTGAATTATACACTGTTAGCATATTAATTTAATATGTTATTTCTTTTTCTCAATTGGTTATCAAAATACTGATTTATCCTCTTCCTTCATTCTTCCATTTCCCCTACTATATTAAAGAGACTTAAAGAATTAGTTACAATAGAGTATTTTTGGAGGAAAGAGTTATTAAATCCTACCACTTGGGAGACGTAAATCCAGGGCAATTCTTCTAGGACAGTAATATTTCTTTATTCCCCATACTATATCTGCACCAATTTATCTACTTAATGTTCATTCCCAGTTGTGAATAAAATATTTCAGTGTATTGTTATAAGGTCTTAAAACATTCCTGTATGAGACGAGAATATAAATGTTCAACAGAATATAGGATAAAGCATTAGCATTCAATACTATATGTACATATGTTTAAGGATCTTAAAATGTATTAGTTTTTCATATAACCCCTCAAATGGTCCTTACTTCAAGCTGAAAATTCTAACTTTTCAATTTCTTTTTTTGTTTGTTTGTTTTGTTTTGTTGTTTTTTTGAGACAGGGTTTCACTGTGTATCCCTGGCTGTCCTGGAACTCACTCTGTAGACCAGACTGGCCTTGAACTCAGAAATCTGCCTGCCTCTGCCTCCCAAGTGCTGGGATTAAAGGCATGTGCCACCACTGCTCAGCTTAACATTTCAATTTCTACTACCATTGAGTTCCCTTTAATGTCTTTGTGGAATTGGGACTCAATATTCTATAGTTATCCTTAATATTTGTAAAGAATGATTAAATTCAAATGACATTTTAACTGAAAACTTGATATTTTCATAAAATATTTTGATTGTAGTTTTCCCTCCCCCCCAATTTTCTCATGTACTTCCCTACTTCTGCACACACTCATATCCACAATCTTTCTTTCTCTCTTTCATTAAAATCAAATATGCATCTAAAAACAGATAAAATGAAAGCAAAGAATCTAGAATAGAAAACAAACAAAGAAACAAATCATCCAAAAAATAAAAAGAAAGAAAAAAAGCCAAAGAAAAAGCACAAGAAATACATTTAGATTGAGCCATTCATTGATACACTCAGATAACCCATAAAAACAAAACTGTAATCCATAATATATAAGCAAATGATATGTAAGTTTAAATAAAATTCTCAGACAAAGCATTGCTATACCAAAAAAAAAAAAATACTCTACAAATATCATTGAGTTAGTTTTGTGTTAACATCTACTAGTGAACATTGGGGGTTCCCTTTAGTGTGTTTTGTATACTCAGTGAGATTCCATTGGAAAGAGAACTGATAATGTATTTGCATGCACTTATCAATTGAAGATAGGTGAAGATAGTGTCTTAGTCAGGGTTTCTATTTCTG
>JADRCD010198773.1:0-23207 GCA_019843815.1 Montemys delectorum | reverse complement strand
CCCCCCCCCCCAGTCTACCTTTAGGGTCCTGAAGTAAGAAAAAGTTTAATACAGAGCAAGGATGTGCACAGCCAAGCAGTCTACCACTGACTCCTCCTTGCCTGAGGATGATGTTCTGTAAGGTGAGAAAGACAGTTTCCGCTCTGGCTCACATTCCTGTCTTCTCCTGCATGAGATCCCAGGGAAGCCCCGCTGTCCTTGGGGCCCATCTTTCAACAGTATCATAGCCAGACTGAGAGACACAAGTGGCTCTCTCCAATCCTTGTATCTGTCAGACTGGCTAAAGGCAGATCGGGATTCGTGAAGATGGTCCCCAGAAAAGCTATGTGTCATATGACCCAGAAGTAGAGTGGAGACAGGTCTAGGAAAATGTCTGCCTTTGATGTTAGTGGCAAAAGAACATAGAACCCATGTTTAACAGAATCAACCAGTCAGTCAGGGCTGAGGCTTTCGCAGGAGCTGTCTGGAAGTTCCTGCTGAAAAGCTCCTTTTTATTATGCATTGCCAATGTTATCAGCTTGTTTGTAGTTAACAGATATTTTACATTTTAATTAAAGCAGGCTGCCTGTGGTGTTTGTTTGTTTGTTTGTTTGTAAACTTGCTTTTTAAAAAGCAACTTGCTGCGTGGTAGTGGTGCACGCCTTTAATCCCAGCACTTGGGAGGCAGAGGCAGGCAGATTTCTGAGTTCGAGGCCAGCCTGGTCTACAGAGTGAGTTCCAGGACAGCCAGGGCAGACAGAGAAACCCTGTCTCACAAAACAAACAAACAAACAAACAAAAACAAAACAAAACAAAACAAAAGCAACTTGATTGCCTAGGTAAGATAAGCCATTTTGGGGTTCTTATCTTTAGAGTTTTGCATTTTCCCAAAGTTAGAGACTATCATGCGGTGGGTGGGGTGGAGGGGCAGCTAGAGTACCTGATCATTGCACTTCTTTGAAACTTTGTTCTGCATATACGTTTTTTCTTTTCTTCGGAAAAATTGCCTATCTATACTAGCTAGCTACAGAATGTCCTTGGGATCAGTTTTAAGAGCTGTTTTTGGGATTGGCTTTCTCAGCCTGAGACATCTCTCAGTGGGTCTCGGGGTGTCCTGCATGGCCCAGAGGATGGGTGACCCGTCCTTAGATATGTCTTCTAGTGCAAGCCTGTACAGACCCTTCTGACCCAGGAATGAGACATGTTGGTCTGGCTTCCCCAAGACCAGCAAGCTCTGGAATGTTCCTCCTGACACCTCCATGCATTTGGGGGGAGGGAACAAGGTGCCTTTTGTTCTGGTGTCTCTGTCACCAGGCATTCATAAAATTCCTTAGCTAAAAGCTTGGCAAGGAGGTCAGAGGCGAAGCCTCAGAAAGAGAACCGGTGTATCTGAGAAGGAATGTCAGGAGACAAAGGCCAAATGATAATGAAAACATTTCAAAGACATGAAAACTAAGACAAATAAAACAAAACCTGAAAATGCCTTCGAGGTTCTGAAGGCAAAGAAAATACTAAAAATAGGCTAACCAGCCCGAATCAGCTTTTAGAGCTCCGAAGGCCAGCAAGCAGGCCAAACAACCCAGACCAAAACGCTTTCAAACTTTCTTAACAAATTAAACACCCACGCCAAAATATGTTCATTGAAAGCAGACCAGAAAGATATTATCAAAGGCGGACCTTTATTCAGCTCGGAATAAGTTCTGGAGCCATTTTGAGTGACCGTGACCCCGGCAACACAGACTCAACTTACACCGTGTTCCAATGTGGAACCAGTTTCGTGGATTTCGTATGGTTTCACAGAAGGGAGACAGCCATGAGTTAAGAGGCGAGTTTAGAATGTGTTAGTGGGTACATCAGAGAGGTGGGTACAGGAGTTGGTGGGAGCTAGCCCGTAGGCCTGAGACTCTCTTGGATGGAACCATGGCTTTTGGCTAGGTAGAAGCTAGTTCAGTACGTCCTAAGAGGATTTTAATCTATTGTCACGAGATGTCAGTTCTGATGTGGGGATAAGGGAATTCGCCTCTGGACCTGCAACATTCCAACCTCTGCACAGCCCTGAATTCCTAGTCAGCCACCAGTGTCTGCGGACACAGCCTCCATACAGTTTTCCTTCCCAGGCAGATGCAGCTTCTTAGTGTTCATTCACTGCTGGGATGTCTGCTTCAGTGCTGGAGCTCGGAGCTTGTCTCAGAGAGGGCCAAGCAAGGCGTGGCTGTCCCCCTGTACTCCCTACCCCACGGAGGGCTGCACACTAAAGGCCCCTGTGGCTGGATCTGGCATATGATCCAGGAGAACCTAGAGCCTACAGACAGCAACCTTGCAACTGAGATTTGTATGTCGTAGTTTTCTGGTGCTTGGGGATGGACCAAAGCCTCAGAAACACTGGGCAATTGCTCTGCGGCTGAGCCACAGCCCTGGCTCTGGACTGAGGAGAGGAGGGCCTTGCTGGTTTTGTTTGTTGGTGAATGTGTGCGTGAGAGCGTGTATAATGTAAGTGTGTAGTGTGTGCCTGCGTCTGTGTCTGCATGAGGCCAGAGGAGGGCAGGGTGCCCTGCTTTATCTGCTTTCTGCTTTACTCCCTTGAGATGGGATCTCTCGCCAGACCTGGAGCCAGACTGGTAAGACTCAGGCCCCTGTGCTGCACACACTGGGGTTACTTACTGGCTGTTAGATGAGAGCTGAGGATTTGAACTTGGGTTCTCAGGGTACTTAGCAAGTACTCTTACCACTGAGCCTTGTGTGGCCTAAAACTCAATGTGTAGCCAAGGCTGACCTTGGACATCTGGTCCTCCTGCCTCTACCTCTGATGTGCCATTTGAATGGTTGTGTGTGTGTGTGTGTGTGTGTGTGTGTGTGTGTGTGCCAGCCATACAAGAACCATAGCATAAGTATGGAGGTTAGAGGAGCCAACTCATCATGGAGCTTTTTGACAAGATAGCTACCTGAAGCAGATCCCTGGCAAGAGAGCAGAAAGCTGGCCTCTTGCCCAGCTCCTCATCCTGTAGCCACAAATAAAACCTGCCTTAGAACAACCAGACCTCTCCGTGGCCAGTTCCCAGGGAGATATTTATCTCTTATCTAGTACTGCTAAGCCTTGTGTAGTGACCCTGTGCTTTGGAAACACAAACATCTTGTCAATCTTTAGTTCAGATTGTAAATCAGCAAGAAGCCACCCACCCACTGCCTCCAGCAGCAAGGACTCCCTTCTGTCAATCCAGCTAGGTAGGAGCCCTCTTTTGAGTAGGGGGAAACTGAGGCTCCAGTGCCCTTAGCAAGGAGGAGCTACTGCATAGCGGGTACTCTGTAATCTCATTTGTAGACATGAATATTTTTCCAACTTAATCTTTTTTACACTTACTATCCGTGGGTATACTCGCCCGCAGAGGATAGCCTGCTTGGGTCGATTCTATCCTCCCACCATGTAGATCTGGGAATGAATCTCATGTCTTCAAGCCGGTGGATCGTACCTTTTCCTACTGAGCCATCACATCAGCCTTTACTTTTGAGACAGGGTTTAGTAATATCCCAGGCTGGCCTCAAATTCACTATGTAGCCAAGGATGGCTTTGAACTCCTGGTCTGGTCTCCACACCTTGAGTGCTGGGATCAATGCTATATAGGACCTATATCTCCAGCCAAGACCTTTTAGTTCCAGCAACTGTTATGGCAGCGGGGGATGGGGTTGACAAGATAGTCAGCTTCATCTTATAGCTAGAGAAATTGTGCCAGAGGGGGGAAGACACATCTCCAGCCACATCGGTGCTCTAAGGACTGATGGGGTCCAAACTAGTTGCTCCCTATTGTTTTGAAGCATGGCCTGGCGGATGCTAATGTTCCTTTGGCCAGATTACTGTCCTTTACGATCTAGTTGACTGGGGAATGGAGTGAGCAGGGAAGGAAGATTGCCTTTCTCCAGACTGTGCTCCCAAGAGCCAGTGAAAAGACCAGGAGCCAAAGGTGAGCTGCAGCAGGCAAGGGGATCAAGGGTCTTTGTAAAGCAGGCTTTTTGCTGGAAGGGCCCAGGAAAGTAGGGGGACTCCAAAGAAGACATTGGGACAAGTACACCCTGGTCCCACTGCTGCTGAAGTGACTCCATACGGAGTTAGTGACAAACAAACTCTGTAGCTTAGAAGCTGGCATCAGAGAGCAGAGCCTGGTGGCAGTGCAAGCCTGTCACCTCAGTACTGCAGAGGCTCAGGCCTGTCACCTCGGTACTGAAGAGGTGGGGGCGGTTCAAGGTCACACTTGGCTAAGTAGTGGGGGGCAGTTCAAGGTCACACTTGGCTAAGTAGTGAGTTTGAGCTACTGTTTTAGATACTGTCAGGAAAGAAAAATGAAGGGGGGAAGGGAAAAGAAAGAGGAAATTGGTTTTGTTGATAATGCATAAAGATCTGAGTTCTGATCCCCAGAACCCACTTAAAAATCTAGACATGAAGATGGGTGGGTATTTGTGATTTGCTGTCAGCAGAGGCAGGAGGGTGCTCGGAGCTCACTGGCCTGGCAGGGGAGCAGAATGACGAGGTCCAGGATCCATGGAAGATCGGACCTCAGAAAGTAACAGGGCCAGGCTGCGGTGGTACATGCCCTTAATCTCAGCACTTGAGGGGCAGAAGCAGGTGGAACTCTGAGTTCATCTTGGTCTACAGAGCAAATTCCAGGAGAGCCAGAGCTTCACAGAGAAATCCTGTCTCAAAAAAAAAAAAAAAAAAAAAAAAAAAAAAAAAAATGGAACTTGGGTCTAGGCGTGGTAGCACATGCCTTTAATCCTAGCACTCAGGAGGTAGAAACAGATAACTCTCTGTGAGTTCCAGGCCAGGGAGAGTAGATAGAGTAGATAGTGAGTTCTCTTCTCTCTCTCTCTCTCTCTCTCTCTCTCTCTCTCTCTCTCTCTCTCTCTCTCTCTCTCTCTCGCTCTCACATTTTCTCTCTCTCTAAAAAAAAAAAAGGTAAGATGCTTGGGCCAGTGAGACCTGAATTCTATCCCTGTGACTCACATAGCAGAACAAAACCAACTTTAGCAAGTTATCTTCTGACTTTCATACAGGTACTGTGGCGCATAATAAATAAATAAATAAATAAATGCAATTTTAAAAGAAATTTAAAAGATAAGATGGACAATTGAGAAAGTCATGTGACAGCAGCTACGGTCTTCCACACATAAGTGCACGCACGTGAATATTCCCACCCATATGCAAATATACACACCAAAATGAACTCTCTCTCTGTCTCTCTGTGTCTTTTGCGGGCGCTCGCGTGCACACACACACACACACACACACACACACACACACGCACGAATTGGTAACCGGGGGCCTGTGTCCTGCTAGAGGATCGCAGAAGGGTATCTCCTCACCTTCCATCTTGCAGAGACAACCCGCTTCCATGGCTGCGGGTCCAGCATCACAGAAGCAACACATTAGCATAAATGGCCTGGTTCTCACGCCCTCTACCTGCCCCGCTCTTTCGGAAGGTAGGCATGGGTCAGTGATACGCAGACTAAGATTGGCGACCCGATCTTAAGTGAGTAAACAGACTACGTAGTCTGAGGCTTTCAAAAGAGCAATGGTCCTGAGGCAAGGACGGCGTGGGACACTTCCATTCCTCTGCTTCCCCACCCCCACCCCCCACCCCACACCCGGCACTTGGAGTAGAAGAATCTGGTTTCCCTCTCGACTTGAGCAGGGGGCCTGCTGCGGGTGATCAGGGTGGGCGGGGAGTGGGCGTGGGCGACCGCCTACTCAGGGCTTAGCCCGCCTCCTTCTCTCCATAAGCCGCCTTGTGAGACGGTCTCACCCTCAGTCCGGGTGTCCTCGAGTGGAAGCCTAGGCTGGCTGGCCAAGATGCCTTCCCTGAGCCTGGTGATGGAGAACGGCCAGGTGCTCCCGGCCTTTCTGTTCTGCAGCACACTGCTGGTCATCAAGATGTACGCGGTGGCTGTCATCACAGGCCAAATCAGGCTGCGGAAAAAGGTAAGTTTGCTGGTGGTGTGTGGGGGGGGGGGGGCTCGGGAGGAGAAGGGGATCAGCCCTCTGCTGGCTTTTCTGTGCAAGAAAGTCTGAGGACTGAAAAACGTTGTCGAGATGTGTATGCCAGCTTGCGGTGGGAGCTGCTTCAAGGCTGCCGCCACCGCAGCCCTTGTGGAAGCTGGCTTGGCCTTCAGCTCCTGAATCCTCTTGGTATGAGAGCCCTGGGGTGTTTCCTTGTGAGTGGAGCACAGGGACTCACTCTTGCAGCGGCAGTTTCCTGGCAGGCAGGCAGGGAGATTTCATATCTGGGTGGAGTGGGAACCGGCAAAGCAGGAGCCTAACAAGTCTTTCCGTGGAAATTCCCACTCCCCATGGACGTCGCTTACACTCGTGGCACCCTCTAGCCTTAAGGGACCACAGACATTCTCTGGTCCCAGTCCTGGCAAAGAAACCGAAGTAAAAGAACCTACACGGAGCTGTTGGGAGTGGCTGGGGCTCCCAGACCCCTTCCAGGGATCCATTGGAAGTGGCTAAAAGGCAGAAGCGTTTGAAGCATCTGTTTTTATACGCACTTTCCCCTAAACCAACACTTGTCCAGCCCAAAGGTGAGGGGCATGGAGTACAGGATGGGATCAGGGTGGGCCTCTTGCCCTCCTGCCAGGTTCAGCCCCTGGGGCAGGTACTGACAGGAATAAAGGCAGGGCCACCACTTACTGACTGTCTCTCATTCTCCTGCTTTGGTTTGTCTGGGACACCGATGCCAGGGAGAGATAGCTACATTCTGTTCTTGTCCCTTCTGTAGGGCCCCAAAGTTGAGCACTACATTACCACCAGAGAAGGCAGTGGCAGTTAGTTTACCTTGGTTTTCCAGTGAGTAGCTTGGGCTAAGGAGATGCCTGCCTACTGTGAGCTCCTGATGCAGGGATAGAGAAGCTCCCTCTGTTTTGGGCCCTGGGGCCCCCTCTATTTCTGCCAAGAGGGACCAGGGGATTATGCTCTCCGTAGAGAGGATGGGAGCCGGCTCAGGATCCTCTCCCCAGCAGCCTGGAGATGTGGGCAGTTGAGAGGAAGCTCAGTGTCCCTCTCAGTGAACCGGGAGACTTGAATGGTGAACACACCACCCACGCTGGTCCTTAAGACTGGTTCCTACTGGAATCTGTTGTGAACAGTAGCAGCCTCAGGTCTTTCCTGGAAGTGCATGCTGAGTGGCCCTTGACCCACTAAAGGTGGCTCCCTGATATCTGATTACAGGAACTCCATTGGTGGCAAGGCTGGCCCCTCAGAGTTAGGGGCTTCGGAGCCAGGAGGGAGGAATTCTGGGTGAGAGATCCTGGCCTTTCTGTGTCATTTTACATTTTTCTCAGGCTGGGCAGGAGCAGTCTCATCTACCAGCTGGGGCTCCAGGGACAGCCTGAAGTGAAGCTCCATAGGCCTTGCTCACCTCACAGTTTAGATAGGCTGATTCAGGTGTTGATGGGAGGGACTCATGCTAGGTAAACAGGACCTTGAGCCCCTCCTGAGCGTATTCTAGACACACTGAGCTCCAGTCCAATGGTTTCTCTTAACCTCTGAGCCAGGGCGGGAGGGTGTCACCTTGAGCTTCGGTTCTGTGGCACAAAGAAGAGATTCAGGGGAGCAAGGTGAATGGCTCTGTATGTATGTAGGTGGTATACTGTTGCCTCGCCCCTGAGCCCTGTCCTCAGACAGGAATCTCTTTAGGGTGGTGACCCTTAGCTACTGTGTTTCAGGCTTTTGCCAACCCCGAGGATGCGCTGAAACGTGGAGGCATCCAATATTACAGGAGTGACCCAGACGTGGAGCGCTGCCTCAGGTGAGTATCTGTCAGTGTCACTTGGCTACAGACCCCGCTGGCACCTGTCCTTACAGAGTTTCTGAACTAGGGACTTGGAAGTCTCCTGTGTGCCTAAGAGTATCGGTGGGCCTGATTTCTCCTCTCAGACTATTATAGTTTACTTATTACCTTTGTCTTGGAAAAACAAATTCTCATGATCTGGAATTACAAAGTTAGTTCAAGGTTGATGGTTCGAGTCTAAATCCCAGCACCTGGGAACTGGAAGCAGGATACCAACTAGAATTCTAGGCCAACTAGAGTGAGACCATTATTTTTTTCTTTTTCTTTCTTTTTTTTTTTATCATTATGGTTTTTCGAGACAGAGTTTCAATATGTAACAGTCTTGGCTGTCCTGGAACTCACTTTGTAGGCCAGGCTGGCCTTGAACTCAGAGATCTGCCTGCCTCTGCCTCCTGAATGCTGAGAGCATCACCACTGTCCAGAGGTAAAAACCATTTTTTTTTTCAAGACAGGGTTTCTCTGTGTAGCCCTGGCTGTCCTGGAACTCACTCTGTAGGCCAGGCTGGCCTCGAACTCAGAAATCCGCCTGCCTCTGCCTCCCAAGTGCTGGGATTAAAGGCATGCACCACCACTGCCCGGCTTTTTTTTTTTTTTTTTTTTGGATAAAAAACATTTTTAAAGTGAGTCTTAAGGCTAGGTATTATGGCACACACCCATGATGACAATGTTTTGGAGACTGAGGCAGGAGAATTGCCTTGAATTCCAGGCTGGTATAGGCTAGAGGTTAAAGCGCAGCCTCATAAAGCAAAGCAAAACAAAAAGAAAGTCTTGGCTGTGTAAACTTCCCCTAGAGACCAAAAGTTGATTTTTTTAGCAGCTGGCTTAGTATTGGAGTTTGGGAACATTTCTTCGCTATCTTACTGGTAATCCAGAGTGAAGAGCGGGTACTGGAGTGATAGCAGCAAGGAAGATGGGCAGCTGAACAGGGTGAGATGTGAAACAGACCAGCACACAAGGCTCCCAGCGCATCCCCTGCCTCAGGCAGACAGGGGTGGGATGCTGTTGATTCCATAACGGAATTCCCTTCTGAAAACAAATTCTGGGAGGCTTTCTCTATGTTTTCCTTAGCCATTGACAATAATGTACACACTTGTGGTTTTAAAATAACGACAGCAACGTGTCACAGGAAGTGAGACTCCAGGCTACTCATCCTTTCCAACAGAAGTACTGGCTAATCTGTATGTGTTCCATCTGGCAATGTCCATTTGTTGTTTAATGAGCACCTACTATGTGGCAGGCACTGGTACCAGGCACTGGTTGGTTCCATGAATAAATAGCCGTGCCCAACCATAACCCTATGTTGGTGACTCTTAGGTTGTCTGTACAATTCTGAGCTACTGAGAGAAGGAAAGTGAGTGATCCAGCCAGCCATCCCAGCCAGTCAACAACGGGGGTGTGTGTGTGGTGTGTATATGTGTATGTGTGTTGGTGTGGTGTGTTTGTGTGTGTGTGTGTGGTGTGTATATGTGTATGTGTGTTGGTGTGGTGTGTTTGTGTGTGTGTGTGTGTGTGTGTGTGTGTGTGTGTGTATTTGGCTCCTAGGGGTATAACCTCATTCAGGGAAGACAAAAGACCCATAAGGAACTCCAGCATTTCTCTTTATCCAGTAGGATCTTAATTTTTTTTTAAAATTTGGTTTATATTTATTTTACTTTATGCGTATGAATGTTTTCCCTGCATGTAGCTATGTGCACCACATGTGTGCCTTTCGGATCCCTTGGAACTGGGGTTACAGATGGCTGTGATCCTCCATATGGGTTCTGGGAACTGATCCCAGTGGTCCTCTGCAAGAGAAATAAGTTTTCTTAATCCCTGAGCCATCTCTCTAGCCAGGATTTTATTTTGTATCCTCTCTAGAAGTGCAGCTTAAATGGTTGACATTACTCTAGCATTTTCTGGACGTTCCCTCCTAAGGATGCCATAGAGACCCACTTGGTGAAGCTTCTTTTAGGTACTTGGGCTTGGGGGGTGGATACCTGGGTAGCTCCAGAACTCTGCTGACTCCACAGAACATCACAGAAAATCGAGGGTTGGATATGAAGTTTGGGTTGGTAGAGTATGTATATAAAATAGAGTTGGAGGGCCAGGTGGTGGTGGTGCATGTCTTTAATCCCAGCACTTGGGAGGCAGAGGCAGAGGCAGGTGGATTTCTGAGTTTGAGCCCAGCCTGGTCTACATAGTGAGTTCCAGGACAGCCAGGACTACACAGAGAAATCCTGTCTCGAACCGCCCCCCCCAAAAAAAATAGAGTTGGAGGCTAGCCTGGGCTGCATGAGACCCTGCCTCTTGAAGGGAAGGAAGGAAGGAAGGAAGGAAGGAAGGAAGGAAGGAAGACAGTGGTAGCAATCTTTTTAATCCCAGTACTTGGGAAGCAGAGGCAGGAGGATCTCTGTGAATTTGGGTCCAGCCTGATCTACACAGTGAGTCCCAAGCCAACCAGAGCTGTGCAGTGAGGCCCCATCTCAAAGAAGAAAGTGTGTTAACCAAAGGTGCAGGACTGAGAATCACGCCTGCTGCCTACCACTAGGCACTGGCTGGAGGTGGGGTGGGGTGGGGTGGGGTGGGGCAGACAGTTAAGTAGAACCGGGACTTGGGCCCTTCCTTGGCCCACCCTGCTGTGGGCACAGGCAGCATGAAGGCTGGATTCTGGATCATGAATCTGCTTTGCAGATTAGCACATGCTGGAGACAAACCAGCCTGTCTCTCGGGGCAATTGGGGACCGTGTTTAAGAATGGAACCCAGGTGGCAGGATACAGCCAGGGTACAGTGGATAAGAGCACGTGTTACTCCTACAGAGGAGGAGGACTCAGGTTCGATTCCCAGCCCCCACGTGGTGCCCTTTTCTGACCTCCTCAGGCACTAGGTACACATATATACATGCAGGCAGAATACTCATACAGGTAATAAAATAGAATAATATTGTTGCTGTTTTTGTTTTTCTGTGTAACCTAGCTGTCCTCCAGTTCACAGAGATCAGACTGTCTCTGCCTCCCAAGTACCAGAAGTAAAGGTGCAAACTTGCCCTAAACGTTGTTCAAGATTAAAAAGAGGAGCTGGGCAGTGGTGGCGCACGCCTTCAATCCCAGCACTTGGGAGGCAGAGGCAGGCGGATTTCTGAGTTCAAGGCCAGCCTGGTCTACAGGGTGAGTTGCAGGACAGCCAGGGCTACACAGAGAAACTCTGTCTCGAAACAAACAAAAACAAACAGTAAATAAATAAAAAGAAGAATGGACTGGAGACCACTTGTAGTGGCCTTCACGCACCTAGAATTCTGGCCTGAGAACAGGAGTTCAAAGCCAGACTTTGCTGCACAGAATAACAGCAGAGGCTTGCACGGCCCACGAGAGGCAGCTGTGGGGAGCAATGGAGGCCTTGTGTGAATGTGTAAGGAGCAGTGAAGTCCTGAGAGTGTATTGTTGACATTGGAATGTCCATGCCAAAGACACCAAAGACACGTGGGAGTGGGGTGGGGGTGGGGCAAGCTGTGTAAGAACTAGAAGCTGCAGCCTGACAGACCTGCTCTCCCACAGAGACCCGACCCCTCTCTCCCCCGTTCTGTACATGATACACACTCCACATGGGTGGAGAGAGCAGCCCACCGACCCCAGCTATTCTGTAAGCAGATCTGTTCTTTCCTTCCTCCCTGCCCCAGTCAGAACAAGCCCCACCTTCCTGGACAGGTACCCGCCACCTTTTCCTCCCAGGACAACTTGCCTGCTTTTGCAGATGAGGATGTTTTGCTTGCTGCTGTGTGGGAATTCTAACGCAGGGCTGGTTCCCCAGGGGGAACACCTGGCCCAAGCCTCCTCCTGTTTCTCACTGGGGTTTTTAGTTTTGAGGAAAGCAGTTTGCCAGGAAATTGGGCCACCTCTGCTCCTCAAAGGACAGTGTGCCTGTCCATTTATCAACAGCAGATACAGGCTCAGAGAGAGAGGGACACCTGCCTGTGGCCTCAGAGCTCCTTGGTGGCAGTCAAAGCTGGCGGTCCTGGGTGGAGCCCCCCATTTCTCACTAGGGTAGGTGAGGGCCTGTGGCAGGTTATCAGCTAGAGGAGAATGAGGAGCAACCACAGCAATGTCTAGACCAGGGCTAGTGATTTGGAAGTGGCCATGATAGGACCTGGCATTCTGCTTTTCTCTATTCTCTGGGTACCAGCACATAGCGCCCCAACTCTGAGGAGAATGATGTTATCTGTAGAGATGAAAGCGGTTTGCCGGGGCTGGCGAGATGGCTCAGCACGGTAAGAGTGCCGACTGCTCTTCTGAAAGTCCGGATCCCAGCAACCACCTGGCGGCTCACAACCACCCGTAATGAGATCTGACGCCCTCTTCTGGTGCGTCTGAAGACAGCTACAGTGAATTACACCGGAGTGAGCAGGGCTGGAGCGAGCAGGGGCCAGGGTGAACAGGGTCAGAGTGAGCAGGCCCATCCTGAATTCAATTCCCAGCAGCCACATGATGGCTCAACGGCCATCTGTACAGCTACAGTGTACTCATACACATAAATAAATAAATCTTTAAAAAAAAAAAAAAGAAAGCGGTTTGCCAGGGTCTGAGCCCCCACCTTACCCCCAGGCTGTAACCCTGTCTTGCAGGAGGGCTAAGCCTTAGCATCCCATTGTCTCAGCCCCGCCCCTTGCCAAGTTCCTTCCTGCACCTCCTCCTTTGGCACCAAACCCCCGTCCTCCTTGAACCCTGAGCTCACGTACGTGTGCATGCGGGTGGGCGGGCAGGCGGCAGAAACACATTGCTGCCATGTGTTGAGGGTGAGGGGCAGGCCTGATGCCACAGGGGGGCTGTGCAAGACTCATCTGGTGGGAATTGGCTTTGGGCAACTTTTGCCTCCCTTCGAATAGTGGCTATTATTGGAGTGACACACTGGAGTGACACATCGCTCTGCTTCCCTGTACGTGACTCCCTCCATGCCTTTGTTTGGATCCTGTGGCAGGAAAGGACAGGTGAACTTGTTTGCTTTTTCAGCATCTTGGTTTCCCCATTCCTCCCTGTGCCCTGCACCACAGTGGCTTTGTGGGGCTCCATTGTGGTTTCAGACAGAGAGGGAGGGAGATGCTGGGTCATAGCGCTATCCTCCTGCATGGTCACCCCTTTGCTGCCTGGAGAGGAATCTCTGCAGGGACCTGACATACAGAAGAGGAACCCCCCTCCTCCTACCTGCATCCCAAACTTCCTGGTCTACAGGGTCGGTCATATTTGTTCTCAATCTGGTCTGGTTTTGTTTTGTTTTTAAAGATTTATTTATTTATTGTATGTATATGAGTACACTGTAACTGTACAGATGGCTGTGAGCCTTTATGTGGTTGTTGGGAATTGAATTTTTAGGACCTCTGCTCACTCTGGTCAACTCTCACTCAGTCCCTGCTTGCTTCAGCCCAAAAATGTATTTATTATATGTAAGTACACTGTAGCTGACTTTAGACTCGACAGAGGAGGGCATCAGATCTCATTATGGATGGTTGTGAGCCACCATGTGGTTGCTGGGATTTGAACTCAAGACCTTTGGAAGAGCAGTCAGTGTCCTTAACTGCTGAGCCATCTCACCAGCCCCTGGGATGGCTTTTCAAGGGTGTTCCTAGACTGGCTTGTGTGGGGAGTCATAATGGCCCCAGCTCTTAGGTCTCCCACCCTTCCCTGTGGTCAGATCCTAGAGTCCAGCCAGGCCTGGCACCCCGTGTCACCCCCTGTAGTATACCCCACAACAGGCCGAGAGCTGCCCTAACCAGGCACACAGATTTGCCCTGTATCTGGGTTACAAGGTTACGATCCAGGTGGAAAGGAGAAGGACGAATCACACGGATGGGTCTCAGGAGGCTGGAGGCTCGTGTAATACCTGGGAAAGTTCCAGGCCCTGCTGCAGGTATGGGAGTGAGTGTGTGTGTGTGTGTGTGTGTGTGTGTGTGTGTGTTGTGTATGCGTGTGTCTGTGGTGTGTGTGGGTATGTGTCTGTGGTGTTGTGTTTGTATGTGCATACATATTTGTGTGTGGCATGTTTTTGTCTGTATATATGTGTATGGTGTGTGTCTGAATGTATGTGTCTGTGTGTCTGTGGCATGTGTGGTGTGTGTGTGTATGCATATGTGTGTTTGTGGTGTGTTTTGTCTGTATATATGTGTGTAGTATGTGTCTGTGTGGTGTGTCTGTGTGTGCATGTATCAGTGTGTCTGTAGTGTGTGTGTGTGTGTGTGTGTGTGTGTATGTGTGTGTTGTGTAAGAGAGACTGAGAGGGAAGTGTGAGTGTGCAGAGATCAGACTCCTCAAAGCAGGGGAACTAGGACACCCCCCATTTCCATCCTCTTTCCCGCTAGGGTCATAAGCACTTGTAGTTACACCCACGGTTTGTCTTGTTTTAAATATGAGTAGTAGGGATTTGAACTCTGGTCCTCATGATTGTGCAGCAACCCTGTTGCCCACTGAGCCCTCCATTTTTTTTAAAGAAAGAAAGTTTTATATATAGCCCAGGCCTGCCTCAATGTACTGAGTATGACCCAAGGTTTATTCATATGTTTGTTTTATATGTGTTTGCTTGAATGTTTGTGTGTACTATGGGTGTGCCTGGTACCTTCTGAAGCCAGAGGAGGGTGTCAGATTCCTTGGAACTGGAGCTGCAGATGGTTGTGACCCATCATATGGGTGCTGGGGTTTGAACCTGGGTCCTCTACAAGAACAAAAAGTGCTCTTCACCGCTGAGCCATCGCTCCAGGCTCTGACCTTGAACTCTTGATTATAGTCATTTTTCCAGCACACCCTGTTTTAAGCAGAGCTCAGGATGAGCATTCCACCCACTAAGCTATATCTCCACCTTAGGAATTTTTTTTTTTTTTCGAGACAAGGTTTCACTGTAGCCCTGAATGTCCCGAACTCACTCTGTAGACCAGGCTGGCTTTGAATCAGTGATCTGCCTGTCTCTGCCTCCCAAGTGCTGGGATTAAAGGCCCTCGCCACTACCGCCCGGCCCACCTTAGGAATTTGTATGCCCTTGGATGAATTTCACTTTCCTCCTGTGTTACCTGGCACCCCACCCCACCCATCTGCCTCACTTCCTTTTTGTGTACTTTACTGGGGCAAACAGGTCAGCGTTGAACTCTGCGCTGTCCTTACCGCAGGACCTTTGCACGTGCCTGAGTACTTCCCCAGAAGATGCCTTCCCGGCCTGGCTAGTTTCCCATCATGTAACCTGTAACAAAGCTCCATCCCTGACTCCTGCCCTGGTCCCCCTGCAGCATTGGAGTGGGGGGTGCTCCAGGCCTCTGCTTGGGTCTCCCTACTTTCCTTCACTCAGTCAAAAGCCAGTGGTCTCTCGATGAGAGTCACTTTACCAACGGGAAACAAGATGAGGCCGCTGATGTGGGTCACTGCAAGAGTGCTGGGGCCGGGCCGGGCTGGACCACTGGCCCGTGCTGCTGGTTGGATGTACTGCAGCTGAAGTCCTAGTGTTTCCATACTGAACTGGGGCCTGTCCTGGGAGAAAGGTCATGGCTCGGCCGCTGGGTTCATGCTTATCTAAGCATTCATCGATGGCTCCAGACATTCACTTCTCCAGAGGAGGGAGGTTTGACTGCCTGTTTTGTCCTAGAGAGAGGTGACAGTCCAAAGGGGCTCCTGGGAACTGAGTGGCAGCTGGTGGAGTTTTCTCCCTGTCTTGTTATTTATGGTAGGGTTGTACTTAGGCCTCCTGCCCTGCGTCTTCACAAGGGAGCCAGATAGCATTCAAGAGTGAAGGGAAGGCTTTGCCAGAGTCCTGTGCTTGGCTTATAAATAGAAGAGTCCTACAATTATCTCTGCAAAGATGTTGCTTGCTCAGCATTAGGGGTGGAAAGAGACAGTCCAGCAGGAGACACAGCCCAAAACCTGCCCTCAGAGGGCAGGTGGGTCCCAGCCCTGCCTCAGAGAGTGCCTGTCACTCGCCTCTGACCCCAGTCCTCTGAATCCTCCTTTTTCTGCCTGTTGTGTAAGGGACAGAAAGGACTGTGTGTGGTGAGTGGGAAAAGCTGGGCCCATAGGAGCCCCAATCCATCTGGCCAAGCCTTTTAACAGGGCTTTTAGCTGCAGCCACCAGCCTCTTCTGATGTCCGTGTCCCCCTTGGGTTTAGGGTGTCTGGCGGTCCCAGAAGGTTGCTGTTGTGTTGGGAGTCCCAGCACTAAGCCTGCTAACTGTAACCCTCTGCTCCCCAGAGCTCACCGCAACGACATGGAGACAATCTACCCTTTCCTCTTCCTCGGCTTCGTCTACTCATTCCTGGGACCCAACCCTCTGATCGCCTGGATCCATTTCCTCGTTGTCCTCGTAGGCCGTGTGGTTCACACCGTGGCCTACCTGGGCAAGCTGAACCCACGCATTCGCTCCGGGGCCTATGTCCTGGCCCAGGTCGCCTGCTTCTCTATGGCTCTTCAGATCCTCTGGGAAGTGGCCCATCATCTATGAGCAGCAGCTGAAACCTCCTCAGCTACCACAATGGGGACAGAGCTGTGAAGGCTGAACTGAGGACTTGGTGTCCCTTCTAGACTAGGGATGGGCTCAGGTCCTGGGTTCCTGGCTAACCTCGGTGTGTGGATCTCTGGGCTCAATGTGCACATGTGTGTTTCTTAGCCTTTTGGGATCCTGGGTGAAGTGCCTGATTAGAACCACTTACAGATGAGCTGTCGAAATTGACAGAACATGCTTTACCTCACAAAATGCCTTAAACATCATACCACACTCCCTCTTACCCATAAAACAAAGGACAGAGGATTGTCCAACAGAGCCATCATTCCATATAGGGCTAAAAATGAAGGCTTTTTAGACCTACCTACAATTCTGGCCCAGCCCGAGGAGAGCCACCTGGCTGGTGTGTGTCCGAGGACATCCTTACAAGAGGCCCAGCAGTGGGCAGCTCTCTGTTGTCTGAGTGCCTTAGGTAGCACAGGCTCAGGGTGGTGAGAATGTTCACGGCTCAGCCTGCTTGAGCACGGCCTTGGCTCCTCCACAGACCGAAAGGATGGGCTTTGACCAACCACTGAAAGGGAGCTTTGGGCTTCTTCAGCTCTGTGGGGTTTGAAGATGACAAATGTCTACTCCTGTGGCAAATCTCACTTGTGTGTGTGTGTGGTGTCTCTCTAGAGTCCTCCTGAAACCTGTTCAGGTTTAGTCATTAAACAGCAGAATGTGACCTGTGAATGTTCCGTGTCTAATCCCCGTGCTGTCCCTGTTAGCCTGGTGCCCACTGGGAATTTTCAGATTCCGGTGTGTGTGTGTGTGTTTTACTTTGGCGAGACAAGGTCTCACTTAGCCCGAGTTGGCTTCAAACTTACTATGCAGCCAGGACAACCTTGAGCCAGCAGCCTACCTGTGCCTCCTAACTGCTGGGATTACAGGCCTGCTCCTCCACAGTGCCAAGCCAGCACAGGCGACTTATTTGTAAAAATCACCAGGCTGCTCCAGGGAAGTCCTTCAGCAAGGAGCTCCCAGACAAGATGGTGTTTGGCTTAGGATCCACACATGACCAAATCCTGCCTGCCAAGGGGTGACTCTTCCTGCAGCTCTGCCACCTTGAAGGACGCTGGTTTTCTGCTCTACAGACAGAGAAGGTATAGGGTCTGCCCTGGGACGTTCAGACTCCCGAGCTTTCCACCCAAGGCTGCTGCCTAGCCACACTACCTCTCCTCCCAGAGGGACAAGCCCTGGGTCCCAGACCTGCTCTATGGGGTTTGGGAGGGGGGTTTACTGGAAAGCCCTGCTAGCCTAGGCTTCAGTGACACGGTTCTGGGAGTGAATAGCGCTGCCCTCTGGTGGTGAGACGAAACCTTTGCTCTTGGAGTGCTCATCTGTGAAAACAAAAACTAGATGGGGCCCCTCTCCAGTGCGGCTGTCCTGAGTGTGAGTGAGTCTGCATTCAACCTTCAGCTGTTATTGCCCCTCCCCTCACTGCCCCCAATTAATACTTAAAATAATTTTAACAAGGAGGCATTTCTGCATTTTAGATAAGACTAGATAAATTCAGGCAAAAGACTTTTTCTGCATTTTAATTTGATGTCGATGGGTGTTTTGTAGGAATGTCTGTATCGTATGTGTACCTGGTGCCCATGGAGGCCAGAAGAGGGTGTTGGACCTGGAGTTACAGTTGTGAGCCATTGTGTGAATGGAGGGAATTGAACCTAGGTTCTTTGAAGAGCAGCCAGTGCTCTTAACCACTGAGCCATCTCTCCAGATCCATTTTAGCGTTTTAGATGAGGGATTCAAGGGTCCAAGAGGACTCGCCCTGAATTCCTAGGCTAGAACAGGGAAGATCTCTGCAAGGTGGGGCCCAGAGGAAACAGGGTCTGTAGAGGTCCATGCAGGGCAGGTAAATATTTATCTATTTCAGTGTTTTCCTCTCAGGAAGGTGGGATTGTGAGGGCCAGGTGTTCTAGTAAGAACCTGCCAGTTGCCTGATACAGAACACGCATCACCCACAATGTCTTCGTGCTGAGGGCCTGGGAGATGGAGGCTAGGACCCCTCAGAGGGTCTACTCACTTGTCTTTCTTGCCTGAACCCTGGCACTGCAGTGGGAAGCGCAGCAAGCAAGGGACAGTGACAGCCTCATGCAGGGTAAGAAGGCGGGGTCCTCTGATCCCTGCTGGGAGGTGAGTAGCGCTGACACTGCCAGGAAGTGTAAAGAGATTCAAGTGTGAATGCCTTTAATCCAGCATATGGGAGATGGCAGGCAGAAGGATGTCTGAGTTGGAAGCCAGCCTGGTCTACCCAGTGAGTCCTTGTCTCAAAAGCAAAAGAAGTCAGCACCGGTGTGACTGGTACGAAGTTGGTATTGGAGGGGTAGAAAACTGGGGTAAGAGGGCCATTAAGGTGGCCAGGGATACCCTGGCCATGTTCAAAGTGGGAGAGAGGCGTGGACAGTGATGTCAGCAGGGTGTCACTGGGCGGCTGGCAGGAGCAGAGACAGGACTTAGTGGCCTGTTCTGGTTCAGCCCTCATGGTAAGGGATGCCGGGAATGATCTCCTGGCTGTAAGTCTGAGCTCAAGACAGGTGGCTCCAGCAGCCCATAGCACAGAGTAGCACTCTCCAGGGAGGCAGAGTGACTGGTACCAGCCACTGATCCAGCCAGAGACTGCAACGCACAGCACCTGCAGCCTGCTTCCACACCAGCATGGCTTGCGTCCTTTTTTTTTTTTTTTTTTTTTTTTTTTTTTCCCTGACCTGGTCTCTTGTCTGAGGCTATCTGTGGTGGCTTGAATAGGAATGGCCCCCAGTAGACTCATGTGTTTGAATGCTTAGCCCATAAAGAATGGCAGGCATTATTAAAAGGTGTGGCTTTGTTGGAGGAGGTGTGCCACTGTGGAGGTGGGCTTTGGGGTCTCCTGTGCTCAAGCTCAGCCTAGTGGTGCGGTCTCCTGCTGCCTTCAGATCAAGATGAAGAACTCTGAGCTCCTTCTCCAGCACCGTGTCTGCCTTCATGCCATGTTTCCACCATGATGATAAAGGACTAAACCTCTGAACCTGTAAGCCAGCCCCAATGAAATGTTTTTCCTTTATAAGAGTTGTTGTGGTCATGGTGTCTCTGCACAGCTATAGAAATCCTAACTAAGACAACATCCATTTCCCCAAACTCCACCCAGACAGGGTCAGTCAGTCCCACTTGACCCTAGGATCAGACACTGGTGTGGCTGGGCTCATAGGGTCCCAGGATGGAGTGGAGCCCTAGAGTCTCAGCCGTAGGAGCTCAGAGAGGGCTTAATGGGCCTCTAGGAGGGAAGCTACAGCTGTCCCTACTTGGTGCCCAGTGTCTTGGGACATGTCCTAATCTCTGAGTGAGCAGAGGGAGGCCAGAGCCAAGTTGGGGTTCATATGAGCTCACGGGCTGTCTGTTAGCATGTAGGTATTCTGTGTGTGTACATGTGGGTCTACGCACATCATGCTAGATATGTGGGGTCAGAGTACACTGGAGAGAGGGGTCAGCTCTGTCCTTCCATCTCATGAGCCGAGAGAGACTGAACAGAGATCCCTAGGCATGGCAGCAAGTGCCTTTACCTGCTGAGTTATCTTGCTGGCCCATGTAATCTGTGGCCCCCACTCTGGCCATGCATTTGCAACTGTCCTGAGAGTTGAGATTGCAGGCATGTGCCAAAGTCATTAAGTTTAGTATTGCCTAGCCATTCCTGGACTCTTTGCCATTTATTCTGTCAGCCCTGGTTGTCCGGTAATTAACTACCCAGGATGCATAGCGTGTGCTTACCAGGGCATAGTCACACATCAATCCCTACTGGAATTTCAGGCTAGTGTCACCACACCAGCTCACGTATATTCATTTCATCTTGTAGCCTCAGGGTAGCCTGTAACTCACCATGTTGCCTAGGCAGGCCTGGATAGGCCAGGCTACCTCAAACTCAAAGCAATTCTCCTTCAGCCTCTCTAGTGCTGGATCTCACTGAGCTCACATCTATTTTTAAAGTCTCATACCTGGGGGCTGGCAAGATGGCTCAGCCGGTAAGAACACTGACTGCTCTTCTGAAGGTTCTGAATTCAAATCCCAGCAACCCACATGGTGGCTCACAACCACCTGTAATGCGATCTAACACCCTCTTCTGGTGTGTCAAAAGTCAGCTACCGTATACTTATATAATAATAAATGAATCTTTGGGGGGAAAAAAGTCTCATCTGTAAACCCAGGGCTCAGAAGGGTAGAGACAGGAAAATTAGGGGTTTCAATGTTATCTCCAGTTATATGGATTTTGAGGGGTCTGTGAGCTACTTAAGACTGTCTCAGAAATCAAACAGCCAGACTTGGAGGCACACACCTTTAACCCCAGCACTCAGGAGGCAGCAATGTAACAGACAAATGCTGAGTAACAGCGGCACAGGCTTGGGGTCTCTTAAAGCTCATGTTCCCTTTGACGTGCTTTCCTTTCTCCCAGGAGACACTGAACAGCTGCATGCAGGGCATGCAGTGCTGGCGCAATGTATCTGCACCGGCCACGGATTTGAGCAACTTCACTTTGCAAGTCTGAATGAGGGAAATAGGGAGTCTGTGTTGGGTTCGTTGTTCTTATCAACTTGACTAAAAGTGAGGGTCATCTGGGAAGAGGGAACCTCAGTAGAAAAAAATTGCCTACGGGTTGTTGATGGTTTTTGTAGGCAATTTTCTTGACTTCTGATGGGCATTGTGGGAGCCTAGCCCACTGTGGGCTGTGCCACCCCTGGGCAGGTGGTCCTGGGCTGCATGTGAAAGCAGGCCGAGCAAGCCATGGGGAGCCTGCCAGTAAACAAGCAGCGCCCTCCACGGCCTCTGCATCAGCTCCTGCCTCCAGGGCCCTCCACGATGGACTGTAGGCTGTGAGGTGGAGCAAGCCCTTTCTCCTCCCCAAGCCACTTGTGGTCACTGTGTTTATCACAGAGGGAAAAAGGAAACCAGGGAAGTTTCTCTTTCAGTTCACCAAACATAAACTTACAGCACAGAATCATTCTGTCTTTTATTTTTGTCCTATCTGTTGGAAGTCTAGAAATTGGCTGTTTGTTTGTTTAGACACACTATTAATTTTTAAAAAATGTTCAATCTCCTACTACCCCCCTAACTCTTCCCAGATGTACCTCCACCTTCCTACTCTTTACTTCTTTCCTCTTCCTCCTTCTGTACCTCTTCTTCATTAAAAAAAAAAAAAAAAGAAAAAAGAAAAAGAAAAAAGGAAAAAAGGAAAAAACAAAAAACCCATCACTTCCAAACCAGATGTGATAAGCCACATTCTCTGGACAAAGAGAGCTCATTCTCTGCCCATATCTACCCATCCTCCTTGGAGGTAGGGACTCTCTATGTAGTCTGCTTGACTTGAAATTCATTATGTAGACCAGAGCCACTATGCCTGGAAGGACGGAGTATTTTTTTCAAGGCTTATTTAACTTTTTTGTTTGTTTTGTTTTTTTCAAGACAGGGTTTCTTTGTGTAGCCCTAGCTATCCTGGAACTCACTCTGTAGACCAGGCTGGCCCCAAACTCTGAAATCCACCTGCCTCTGCCTCCCAAGTTCTAGAATTATAGGTGTGTACCACCACTGCCCGGTTTATTTAACTTATTTTATTTTGGGGGATTCTTATTTTATGCATGCTTGCCTGTATATGTGTCTCTGTACCATGTGTGTACACTGCCCACAAAGGCCAGAAAAGAGCGATTGAATGAACTCTCCTTGTGACCCTAGACAGGAGTCACTGATAGTTGTGAGCTGCCATGTGGGTGCTGAGAACTGAATCCAGGTCCTCTGGAAGAACAGCCAGTGCTCTTAAGAGCTAAAGCCTCTCTCCAACCCCTAAAGATTTACTTTTATTTTTAATTATACACACTTAGCCAGGAGTGTTGACACATCCCTTTCTAACCCCAGCACTTGGGAGGCAAAGGCAGGTGGATCTCTGAGTTTGAGGCCAGCTTAGTCTACAGAGTGAGTTCCAGGACAGTCAGGGCCACACAGAGAAACTCTCTCTCCCTCTCCCCTTCCCTTCACTCTGTGTGTGTGTGTGTGTGTGTGTGTGTGTGTGTGTGTGTGTGCGCGCGCGCACGCACGTGCATTAGGGAGCAGTGGCTCCCCTGGAGCCAGAGTTGGGAGTTGGGTGCTGGAACTGAACAGGGTCCTCTGTAAGAGCCGCACACACTCTGAACTGCTGCACCATCTGTCTGTCCCCACAAAGGGAGTGTTTTGACTTCCTCCGTGTCTACCCCTCACTCTATGCTTCTCCACAGTAACAACTGCTGGACATGCAGCTCAGTTGGTAGAGAGCTTGTCTAGTTAGCACTCACGAAGCCCTAGGATCCACACCAGCACCACCTAAGCTAGGTGCTATGGGTGTCTTGCTAAAGGCCCCGAGCCACATGCTGTGGTCTTTTGGTGGTTTCTTATTTTTTTCTTCAAGAATCTGTTTCTCTCTGTCTCTCCCTCCCTCCCTCTCTCCCTCCTTCCTGTTCTCCTTTGTCTGCTTTAAGAGACACAATGACCTCTTTCCTTGGTCAAATAGGCAAAGCTGGGGAGAATGGAGTCCAAGTCGTTCTGGGCTGGGTTGGGGCCCCAGGTGCCTTGGCTTTATGGAAAGACGATAGCTTGGGACGGGTGCCCAGGAAGCTGCCCACGCAGATCTGCAGCCAGGCACAGTGGTTACATAGTTTTGGCTTTGCAGAGAGGGCGGCATGCCCCTCCTTCAACTTCCCAGAGCAGCATGTGCTAACTATTAAGTCAGTTTATTTTTTCTAGAGTGCCAGAGTGGAAGTGACATTGACGTCCTCCTGGTCATCCGTGGGAACAGGGCCTCCAGCATTTTCCAATGCTGGCATGTCTGGGGCCCACCTTGCAGGCCCCCACTCAGTGGGACCCCCTATCTTAGGCAGACAAGCCAACCTTCAGGGTTTGTTTTTTTTTTTTTT
>JADRCD010198772.1:39970-53840 GCA_019843815.1 Montemys delectorum | reverse complement strand
AAAGAAAGAAAGAAAGAAAGAAAGAAAGAAAGAAAGAAAGAAAGAAAGAAAGAAAGTAGTGTCTGAAATTTAGTTTCTTCACTGGCCCAGGAATCTCCAAGCAGTCAGAAACAACACTCTTTATCATCCTGATGATGATACTACCCTGTGTTTCAGATTTTCTTAGAATCTCCATCATGTACATACATTCTGAGATCCACTATATTTTTTGCTGTGAGACCATCTCTCAAAGTGGCTGAGTCCTGCCTCCTGCCTCAGAGATCATGGCCAAGGAAAAGGAAAGGGCAGGACACTGTGAGACTTTTTCACATAAGACTAAGAAGCAATTCTTCCCTAGTCCTTTCACTGTCCTGAAAACAAATCATTTTTCAGACATGCCATATAGCCCATCTGTCAAACAGAAGCACTTTTTATCACCAGGAACCTTGGCTATTTGCAAACCAGTGACCTCAAGGTAAAAAGATTCAGCCAAGTAGCTTGTTAATAAGCCAGAAAGCCTCTAAAGCCAAGCAACTCTCCCCCAACTGGCCATCCAAATGACAACCATTTAGGAAGGCATAGTGATGAGGGACATCTGTGGCAATGACTCCAGTATATGCCATCTTGATTTCCCAGGAGATCTCCCTGTTTTTCAAGCAAGAAGTAGAGGCTTCTTTGGCCAGCCTTACAATAGATAAGGGCTAAGAACTGGGCTTTGACCAAAATGATCTTTGAAAACAAGCAATAATTTCCTAACTACTCAGAGATTAGGAATGGCCAGCCAATGATATTTTGAGGAGGAATGAGAGTCCTGAGTATGTCTGCAAGAGTGTCCTAACAAGAGACTGGGGGATTTACCAAGGTAGCTGTGAGCAGATAATGTTATGATTGAAATATGTGGCAGAAATGAATCAGCATGGGAGAGAACAGGAATTAATTAAATTCAAAAGTGGAGAATGGATAAAATATACGCATATCAGGAAATTCATTAATTCATTCATTTACTAAATATTTTCTGAGCTTTTATCAAGTGCCAGGTACCATTCTGAGTAACCTAAATATAAATTTACCAATTGACAAAATTGACAAGAATCTCTGCATTGATAGTGTTTATATTATGGTGGCACAAGACCCTTAATAGACAACAAATTTAATAAAAACATCACTTGATACAATATCACAGATATAAGAGACAAAATCACAAAGGAGCAGAGGTAAGGAGGACATAACATCTGTCCCAACACTGGGAGTAACTGGGACCACTGGGACCCAGGCACAAAGGAACTCCACCAGTCTAGTGGCACAGATTGCCTCTTGTCTTTCTGGGCTGAGCAGACCTTGGGTGCAAATTTTGGAGCCAGTTCTACAACACCCAGAAGAAGCTCCACTCCCAGGCGCTCTCAATGGCCCAGGATCACAGGATCCCAGAATCACAGGATGCCAGAGACAGCTTGACTCTGAAGAGTTCTGACACAACCAGGATCACAGGTAGGACAGGCCCCATCAGACTTAGCCAGGGTAAGTAGTACTAGAGATAACCAGATGGCTAGAGGCAAGCATAAGGACATAAACAACAGAAACCAAGGTTACTTGGCATCATCAGAACCCAATTCTCACACCATAGCAAGTCCTAGACACACCATCTCACCAGAAAAGCAAGATTCAGATCACTTCTCATGATGATGACACAGGACTTTAAGAAGGACATAAATATCTTCCTCAAAGCAATACAAGAGACCACAGGTAAACAGCTAGAAGCCCTTAAAGAACTACAGGAAAACACAATCAAACAGGTGAAGGAAATGAACAAAACCATCCAGGATTTAAAAATGGAAATAGAAACAAAAAAGAAATCACAAAGGGAGACTCTCTTGGAATTATAAAACCTAGGAAAGTGATCAGGAGTCATATATGCAAGCATCACTAACAGAATATAAGAGATAGAAGAGAGAATCACAGGGGTAGAAGACACCATAAAAAACATTGACACAACAGTCAAAGAAAATGCAAAATGCAAAAAGCTCCTAACCCAAAACATCCAGGATATCCAGGACACAATGAAAAGACCAAACCTAAGGATAATAGATAGAAGAGAGGGAAGATTCCCAATGTAATGGGCAAGTAAATATCTTCAACAAAATTATAGAAGAAAACTTCCCTAACCTAAAGAAAGAGATGCCCGTGAACATACAAGAAGCCTTCAGAACTCCAAATACACTGGACCAGAAAAGAAATTCCTCCCGTCACATAATAATCAAAACACCAAATGCATTAAACAAAGAAATAATTTTAAAAGCAGTAACGGAGAAAGGTCAAGTAACATATAAAGGCAGGCCTATCAGAATTACACTGGATTTCTTACCAGAGACTATGAAAGCTAGAAGATCCTGGGCAGATGTCATAGAGACCTATGAGAACACAAATACCAGCCCAGGCTACTATACCCAGCAAAACTCTCAATTACCATAGATGGAGAAAACAAGATAGTCCATGACAAAACGAAATTTACACAATATCTTTTCAGAAATCCAGCCCTACAAAGGATAATAGATAGAAAACACCAACGTAAGAAGCAAAACTATACCCTAGAAGGAGGAAGAAAGTAATTTTTCAACAAATCCACACAAACCTAATTCCACCTTTAACAACAAAAATAACAGGAAATAAAAATTACTTTTTCTTAATATCTTAATATGAAAATTAATATTACCAACATATCCTAATCGATTGAAATCCAAAAATATGAGGAATTAGAAATTTGTTGGCTGTCACCCAGTGGTTCTCTAATTTGGTAATTAGAGAAATAGGTCCAATATTGTATAATCCATATACACTTTCTGCTTGATTGTACATGAAAGTGTCTTGCTGGGTTCCACATAATGGTCTTAAAACGAGGCTTTTCCTATCTCAGCCTCTCTATTAGTAGGATAGTTTATTTGATGTTTTTACACTATACTACGGTTTTCAGAACACCTTACATATTTCAAAATTTTATACAGCCAAAAGAAACCTAGACAATTAACTTGGGAGGTGGCTTGTAAGAGAACAACAAAGAGTGAGACTGAATGTTTTGCTTGATGTTTGTAACTATTGTATCAAGTTTGAAGAAGAGGACTTTATAAGTTACTCTTTCTCTGAGATGAATACTTTTGAAAATCACCACAAACAATGAACCAGAGTCTTACCCTCACCTAATGTCTGTGCCACCCTCCAAGTAGAACCATTGTACATTGAAACAGTTGGTGAATGACTTCACGGATAGATCATCTTAATACATACACCATTTCTTAACTGAATGCAACCTGTTTTCTGTGGGTTGAGAATGATGACAATCACTCAAGTCAAATAGTATTGACCATACCAGGACATCTGTATCCAAAAATCGTGCCTACAATTCATTCCCTGGTGCAGCAGAACTATCAACTCTCAGCTTAGCTACGATGGAGGTAAAATCCTTTGGTGATGTGAGGGTCATTGAAGTACAGTCTTATTACAATGAACTCCAATGTCTAAAAATTGTTCTTATTTTGGCCTTGTACCACAGTAAGATCCAAGATTTTAAGCTCTACTAAAAACAAAACAAGAAACAAAAAGACTTTATCTATTTACGCTTCTTTAAAAAATACTAGTAGTGATGTATTATTTTAAAATATAGTTAATGTTTAGTTATTTCAAATTTATATTGAGATAAATGTATGTATTTTCAGTATTGCTATAGACAAGCATCCACATAAGACTGTTCAATTGATTATTGCTTTATAGCAAACAATTTTTATAATACTCATTTTTATTGTTACAATATTTTATACATTTAAAAAAATATGACAAAATAAAAAAGTAAGGTATTGCAGGTATTGAAGGGGGTCTCTAGGAGGAGTTGGGAGTACAAAAGGAAAACAAGAATGTGATATAATTCTATTTACTCAAAATATGTTTTTAAATGTTAACAAATTCAGATAAATTGAAATCATGTGTCCTTTCTCATCATAATGCAATAAAAACTAAATCAATAAAAAAAGAGATAAATCCAAAGGATAGTCTAAACTAAGACAGGATATACATGGAATGTAAATACAGCTGTGAGAGATAACACCAATGGATCTGGACTGAGAGCTGAAGAGACCATGCAGGGCAGATAGTGGGAGGTGAGACAGTCTGGCCTGGTTCCCCACTTGGAGTTAAAGCAGTTAATACTCAGGAATTGTCTATCTCCCAAAAGTAAGTCACTCAGCTAAGCTTGTGATAATGAGGAAAGATTCCCTAGTCTTAGGGAACTGAGAATCCAGAGAAAAAGTTTTCAGTGTAAATGATATTATCTGGGGAAGTTAGCAAACCCCAATGTCCCACTCCAACCAAAACTTCACTCTTAAAGGCTCTGGTCCTATACTACAATCATTTTCAATAAAACGTTCATCTATTTTCATCCAGCTGTTAGATAAAGATCTAACTGTGAATTATAGATAAATAATTATAAGTGGTAAGAGCCATGACAGGCACATGTAGAAGGCAGAGTGACCTCAGCAAGGCTAGATATCCTAAAGGGGACTCCTCAGCAAATCCTTTAACATCAGGTAGAAGTTGCCACAGCAGCTGCAGAGGAGGGGTTCGCAGAAACCAGAGAGGTGGAGTACCAGCCATGCACAGAGGTTAAAGACAGAATGAGCCACACAGGAAACACACAACAGTTGCTACTGTTGGAGTACAGAGAAATCACAGAGAGAAACTCGGACTAGGTAGTCCTCATTGAATGAAACAGCTGGCTTTTAGATCTATTGATCCTCTATCCCACAAGCTCACTCTTTCTTCTTGAGAAATACCACAGGCAGGGGTTCGGAGACTGACTTGGCTGCCCTCAGGCTACTCTACTGTGCCCTCCTTCCTTTGTTCCATCCTCATGTCCTCCCACCACCTAAAAGCACTCTTCCTGCACCATTGTGCTCTTCCTCGCATAGTGCGGTCACTCCATAAGTGTTTGTTATTAAATCCATTCCCCAGCAGTTGCTTGGCTTGGGAGGGCGTCCCAGAGATGACAGTAAAGATATGCCTTAAAGGTTGATCACAGAGAATAAGAGCCAATGTCTGCTTTGGACATTATGAAAGCTTCAATACGGTTGCTAGGCAATTGTCAGGGAAAGGGAAGAAATAAACAGTACAGAAGGTTAAAGGGAGGTTTTGAGGTTTCTTGAATGTTGTGCAGTAGAGCCTCACCTTCACTCTGAAGATAAAGGGTCATTTGTTATTTTGGCAAATGTCTTTTGAACACTTTCTATGGATGAGCTTGTTCTGGGAGCTGAAGCTGTAGCAGTACCTTCTATCTTAGAATATGAAGTTAGGAGGGAGAGACAGTCAGCAGATGAGTGAACTGGACTAAGAACTACTTGCTGAGAGGTTCCATCATCAGCCACCTTAGGGATAGATGCAAACATCCTCTTTGAATCTCTATGCTTCCTCTAGATGCCATCACCTTGTGTTCAGTTCATGGGTGTTGTAAATATTTAATCTCAGTTGATAATTTCTACCCTGCCTAAGATAAGTTTCCAGATAACAGGCACAACCTTTATATTTATAATAAGCCTTAATCAGCACTAGTCCTGGGCAGATATCTATCTTCTAAGATATTATGTCTACTTCCTGGCCAATAACTACAAAATGTAAGTCACCACATTCTATCTGGGTGGCTCTTATCTTCAATTGGCCAGCCCTTGTGGCCATATTTTTAAGATTCCTACCCCATGGCATGTTTTATTTCCATCTTCTTTCTTCTCTTCCTCTTGGTCCTCCTCTGACCTCAAGCCTAGGAACCCAAAACCTCACCTATCTCTCTTCTGCCCAGCTATAGGTTATAGTCATCTTTATTCACCAAGTGGGAATAACTTGGGGCATGGGAGGCAAAGTTATATAGTATCACTTGAGTATACATGAGAATTTCCTCATCCCTGGGGTCAACCAGGGCAAGCATTACAATGCATAGCAAACGACTAAACATCAACACATAGGAAGTTAAAAATGCCCATGGAATTGACCAAGATACATTACAAAATCAGGTCAGAGTGAGCCATGTTTATGTCCACAGTATGGATCATGACAAAATATATTTCAGGATGAGCAGTTAACAGGACAAACACTGTCTATTTGTCAACCACAAGTCCTGACCACTCAGGATGAAGGAAGAACTGGAGTGCTTGCTTGCATTGCTCTAGATTATTCATTGTAAAGATGCAGATTACCCAGCCAAGGGTGAGAAGTACTTTCCATTGGGACCAGCTGAATTTTTGCCTTACACTTGAAACACTGACTACACATCTTAACAGAAGAGTACACTAAACAAATACAAGCAACATGCCAGAAAGCAAACCCACAAAAAAAAATGATAATTTTCCTTCTCATTGCCTTCTGAAAGCTCATTATATCTAAACCCACTAAGCAGGACTTCTCAGACTGTATTTGTCTAGTTTGTAATTAAAGCACTAGCTTTCCTTAGTCTGAGTCAAAGGCAGGGAGTAGCTAGGGAGGGGGAAATTGGACAAATTGTTCTTGAAATGGCATTATTTTTAAATTAGTTATAAAATTTGCATTGCAACCTAGTCCCCATTAATAGAGTATATATATTTTACATTTGTGTTATTCCAACTTAATTAGGTCTTGGAACTTTAAAAAAATAATCAGGAAGGCAAAGAAAGTAAAACTGTGCAATGTCTATGTTCACTAACTGCCTAATGAACCCATTCCTACTTTTATACTGAAACAACTCTAGCACTCTAAAGTCCCAAGCACTGAGAATTCAGCACTAGAAAGTACACCTGCAGCAAAGTCTCCTCTCTCTTTCAGATGGAGAGTTTGTGAGTGGTGTCTTTCCTTTTTGTTTATGACATATGAATAGTACCTGTTAGAGAGATTCAATGCCATGTCTCTGTTCATATATGAACTACATATTGACCAAATCTCCTCATCTTTTTCTACCCATCAGATCCTTCCAGCCTCTGTCAATGACTACACTACAATTTGGATGGACTTTTCTATGATGCCAATGACAAAACACTGAAATAATTCCACTCACCTAGCTGGTCAAGTCTCAGGTTATTGGGAATACTTACAGGAATATAGTTGAGCCCCAAGCAGTTCTATATCAAAAGCCTACCCTATGAGGGCTCATAACTCACAAGCTCAGAGTCTCTGTGAATCCCTGCATGACATTCAAGTAGTTCCACCAAAGATTACACCATTGACTTGTCAAGATAGACTTGGGTCTATCTCTTTCTTTACACTCTATCTGAGGTGAACAAACATTTGTTTATGTCTCTTCAATAAAATCCACACAATGTAAGATCTAAAAATTACATAGTTTCCAAACCAACACTTAAAGAAGAGACATGGAAAAGGCATGGGCATTACCAATAAATGAGAGGTAAGGGAAATTATAGAGCTTACCAGGAACAATAGATTTTTCTACCTTGGTGCTCTGCCACCCTCAGCATATAATTTCTACTTCAGAGCCCAAGATGAATTCTCAAATATCAGCCATCATATCACCTAACAAGAGGGATAGGATGAACATATGGCCATTGGAAACCCTCCCAGCAACCACATACTGCTTAAACAGCATTTACCAGCACATGATGCTTTGTTATGTCAGGTTTCATCAGAGAATGGTAAAGTTTTGTTCAGAACACATTCATATTGGACTAAATGTTCTGGTCAGAGGTAATTATAAATTTGATAGGAATAGATTACAACTTGTCATCCAAGAAGATTAATTTTAGGGTCCTTGGAACAAATAGCTCAAGCATCTCTCTGGCACATAAAACCTTGGTGGATGAAGAAATGTACTAATTACATTTCTCTGGAGTTCACCTGCATTGTTCCCATTCAGATCCTCTTTCTAAAAGGATGCTATTGTGGAAGAACATTTTGCATATCAGAAGAAGGACATTCTAGGCTGCTCTAGATGACCTTGTTCAAGCTTTTCTTGTCCACAGAGAAAAGGTTTTAATCATTTCATACTAATTTCTGGACACATTTTAATTGGATTAAGAAGAATGATTTGCTCATTCCTGGTCTTGCAAATTTTATTGATAGACTGTGAACAGTTAAGAAAACCAAAAGATGAACCACTGTTGATGGTGAGACCCTAAGGCATGTGTCAGGAGGCGAGCCAATCATGGCTGAAACCCTGCATTGACTGCCCATTGATCCTCAGAAGACAACCACCTCAGATAAAACTACCTCTGTATCTTCATAAACCCTTTTTCAAAAACAAATTCCTGCCTAAATAAGGAGACAACAAAATATGAAAGAAATCTTGTCTTTTTCATGAATGGAGACAAAGGTTGGGATCCAATACTATTTTGTTCACACTTGATTATGCAGAGTTCCATGAGAATAGAAAATGAAAGGCAGTGATTCTTCAGGACTTACTCATCAAACCCATGGATGCATGGTATTTGGGTGCATCAGGCTAAATGACTCCTTTTTGACTTCAAAAAGATCTCAGTAACCTGGAAAAGAAAATAGAACAAAATGAAAATGTCTTGTTTCCGGAGGCCCTCATTCAATTCCCTTCATGAGGCATGACCACCAAGTTGTGGGTTCCATTGTTGATCATGGGGTTTGCAGGTCATGCTCAGAACATGATGTTCTGATTTTCATGAGAAAGCCCATGGAGAAATCCCAAGTTGCTAATCAGAGCGGATCCTGGGAGTTTAAACTTACATAAACAAGTCTCCTTTTTAATTGAAGACATACACACAGCGATATGCACAGGAAATATAGCAAATTATTTGACAGAGAAAATAATTCAGAAGGGAGGTTAACTCATTTGTCCCAGTCCTAAAAGGAGACATTCAGACCTTGAGTATTTCAAACTAAGGTATGTGTCAAATGGATTGAGAACAAAGGTTCTTGGAGATACTAAAAATTCAGTGTCAGCTCTATGAAAGCAGAGTCTTTCGTGAATGCCACATTCCTGAACAGGTGGGTCCTGCCTGAATCTCTCACTGATCCCGGAAGCTTAAGTACATCAGAGGTGATGAGCATGCAAAAGAGCACCATGAAAAGCTAAAGTTAAAAAAAAAAACTGAACTATTAATCTTATGTATCCACATAAAAATTATTGTTTTTAATTATTATTAAAAAAACAAAGACAAAAACAAAACCCCTCAGGGTTCTCTAAAAGCAATTAGGAATCTCCCTCAGTAGCTCCAAATAAAAGGTTTTTTGTTTTGTTTTGTTTTTTGTTTCTGTTTTTGTTTTTTGGGTTTTTTATTAGATATTTTCTTTATTTACATTTCTAATTTTATCCCCTTTCCTCATTTCCCTCCAACCCCCCATCCCAACCCTCCTCCCCCTGCTCACTAACCCACCCACTCCTGCTTCCCTGTCCTGGCATTCCTCTACACTAGAGCATCGAGCCTTCACAAGACCAAGGGCCTCTCCTCTTATAGATGTCCCACAAGGCCATCCTCTGCTACATATGCAGCTGGAGCCATGGGTCCCTCTATTTGTACTCTTTGGTTGGTGGTTTAGTCCCTGGGAGCTCTGGGAAGTACTGGTTAGTTCATATTGTTGTTCCTCCTATGGGGCTGCAACCTCCTTCAGCTCCTTAGTTCCTTTTTCAGCTCCTCCATTGGGGAACTTGTGCTCAGTCCAATGTCCACTCAGTCTACTTCTGTATTTGTCAGGCACTGGCAGAACCTCTCAGGATACAGCTATGTCAGACTCCTGTCAGCAAGCACTTTTTGGCATCTACATTAGTGTCTGGGCTTGATAACTGTATATGGGATGGAATCCCAGGTGGGAAAGTCACTGGATGGCCTTTCCTTCAGTTTTTGACTCAATCTTTGTCTCTGTATCTCCTCCCATGGGGATTTTGATCCCGCTTCTACAAAGAACTGAAGTATCCACACTGTGGTCTTCCTTCTTCTTAAGCTTCATGTGGTCTATGAATTATATCTTGGGTATTCCAAACTTCTGGGCTAATATCCAATTATCGGTGAGTGCATACAATGTGTATTCTTTTGTGATTGAGTTACCTCACTCAGGATAACATTTTCTAGTTCCATCCATTTGCTTAATAACTTCATGAATTCATCGTTTTTAATAGCTGAGTAGTACTCCATTGTGTAAATGGACCTCATTTTCTGTATACATTCTTCTGTTGAAGGACATCTGGTTTCTTTCTAGCTTCTGGCTATTATAAATAAGGCTATTATGAACATAGTGGAGCATGTGTCCTTATTACATGTTGGTTTATGCCCAGGAGTGGTATACCTGGGTCCTCAGGAAGTACTATGTCCAACTTATTTCCAGAGTGGTTGTACCAGCTTGCAGTACTACCAGCAATGGATGAGTGTTCCTCACCAGTGTCACCTGAGTTTTTTATCTTAGCCATTCTGACTGGTGTGAGGTGGAATCTCAGAATTGTTCTGATTTGAATTTCCCTGATGACTAAAGATGTTGAACATTTCTTTAGGTTTGTTTTTGTTTTAATTAAGATATTTATTTATTGATTGATTAATATTTATTTCTTTATTTACATGTCATATGATATCTCCTTTCCCAGTTTCCCCTCCAAAAATAAAATAAAATAAAATAACAAATAACAAAAATAAAACCTGTTCCCTCCCCCGTCCCCCTGCTCACCAACCCACCCTCTCCCAATTCCTGGCCCTGGCATTCCCCTGCACTGGGGCATAGAACCTTCACAGGGCCAAGGGCCTCTCCTGCCCTTGATGACTGACTAAGCCATCCTCTGCTATACATATGCAGCTGGACCCATTAGTCTCACCATGTGTACTCTTTGGTTGGTACTTTAGTCCCTGGGAGCTCTGAAGGTACTAGTTAGTTCATATTGTTGTTCGTCCTAAGGGGTTGCAAACCCTTCAGGTCTTTGGGTCCTTTCTCCAGCTCCTTCACTGGGGACTCTGTGTTCAATCCAATGGATGGCTGTGAGTCTCTAGTTCTGTATTAGTGGGGTACTGTCAGAGCCTCTCAGGAGACAGCTATATCAGGCTCCTGTCAGCCAGCACTTGCTGGCATCCACAATAGCGTCTGGGTTTGATGATTGAATATGGGAAGGATTCCCAGGTGCAGCAGTCACTGGCTTGTCCTTCTTTCAGTCTCTGCTGGATGGATCTGGAGAATAACATCCTGAGTGAGGTAACCCAATCACAAAAGAACACACATGGTATGCATTCTCCGATAAGCAGATATTAGCCCAGAAGAATGGAATACACAAACTACAATCCACACACCACAAGAACCTCAAGAAGAAGGATGACCAAAGTGTAGATACTTCGTTCCTTCTTAAAAGGGGGGAGAAAATACCCATGGAAGCAGTTGCAGAGACAAACTATGGAGCCGAGATTGAAGGAAGGACAACCCAGTTAATTAAGATTTTTTAAGTAAGTAGCAAGGAGGGTTCTGGGAGTGGGCCTTATGGATCTCCCTGAAAAGGGAAAAGAGAATAGATTTAGAAGGTGGACAGGGGGAAGGTGGGGATGAGAACCAGAGAGATCAGGTTGGGGAAAGAGGAATAGAGAGAAATATGAGTGAAACAGGTGAGAAATTAGGGGGTAATGTGGAAATATATTGTTGTGGAAACTTCCTGGAATCTATAAGGGTGACCCTAGTAATAGAAAATATGGAACCTGAACCAGCCATCTACTGTAATCAGGCCAGGCTCCCAGTGGTGTGACAAGGACACCAATCCAGCCACAAAACCTATGATCCACAGTCTGTCCTGTCTGCAAGACAAACTGGAGCAAGGGTGGCTAAGAGCTTATGGGAATGGCCAACCAATGACTGGTCTAACTTGAGAACCAAGCCAAGACAGGGAGTCCATGCCTGAAACTAGGCTAGGATGGATAGGAACCAGAAACAGGCTTGCTTAGAGACCTAGCATAGACCAAAACACCACTGACAAAAGAAGTCAGTGAAAATGATTCCTAATGGTATTCTGCTATACACATAGATTGGTGCCTAGCCCAATCATTATCAGAGAGGTTTCCTCTAGCAACTGATGGGAGACACTTGCACCCAAACATTAGGTAAAGTCCAGGGAACCCGGTGGAACAAGGTAGAAAGAAGTGTAGGAGCACAAGGAGTTGAGGATCCCACAAGAACATGGCCCACAGAATCAACTAAGCAGAATTCATAGAGGCTCACAGACACTGATGCAGCAACCACAAGTCTGTGTAGGTCTATGTTCCGCCCTATGAATACATACTATAACTGTTTAACTTGGTGTTTTTCTAGGATTACTAACAATGGATGGGGGTATCTCTGACTCTTTTGATTGTTTGTGGGTCCCCTTTTCCTACTAGGCCCAGGCTTGATATGAGGGTTTGTTCCTAGTCTGATTGCAGGTTGTTATGCCTTGTTTGGTTGATATCACTGGGAGGCCTGCCTTTCTTAAAGGAAATAGGGGAAAAACAGATCTGGGTAAGAGGAGAGGTATGGGGGAGGTGGGAGGAGTAGAGAGAGGGGAGGCTGTGGTCAGGATGGAATGTCTATTGCAACCATTTAAGGGAGTAAACTACCATAGGTGGGTTATAAGGAACAAAAAAATAGGAGAATGATGTCATGCCCAACCTCGACCAGCAAGGAAGACACAACACGCTCGGACTCTTCTTCAGAAGTTTATTCAGGAACCTTTAACAGTCTGCAAGCTTCTCCTCCTCCCCCAGGTAGGCCAGTCCAGATATACTATCCCCAAGCCAATCAGCGCTGGGAGCGTACTGCTTCACTATTGGCCAATGGTTGCATCACGCTATTTCTGACACAGCCCCTTGCCAAAGAAGGAGTTGTTTATCACAGAGAGCGCTCGCTGTTGGGCTAGCGGAAGGCGGAGACTGGCGCCATTTTAAGGCACGGCATGTCACAACTCTCCACAGAATGAGTGTCAACAACAAACCCAAACCAACCTTAGGAACATAAAAGTGGTGAATAGGTATACTTAAAGAGTGAAGGAGATTAAGTGGGAACAAAGAGGTAATAATAGAATCTAGGAAGCAATGACAAATTTGAAAATGTCCAAAATAAAAGTTTCACTAAGAAACAAGTATTTAATTAAGTTTGAACAGGATAAAGTTAATCTAAATTAACTTTAGTCACGATGTAATATGTTTTAAGATATAAAAAAAATATTCTAAATTAGAAATGACTAAAAGACATTACAACACAAGAGATCTTCATATAAGAAGAATTTAGAATACTCCCATAGATGGTAGAGAGAAGTAAGTAGCAGAGAGAGAGAAGTGGAGATCAAGGAAGTCCAACATACATCTAGGAGAAATTCAAGGCAGAGAGGGGAGTGAGTTGAGAAACTAATATTTGAAGAAACGTGAGTACAAGGATTATAGCATTACAAAAAGACAGGCATCTCCTATACGATGGGTGAAAATTATTAGGAAGACAAATACAAAGAAAGTCTAATATTACCATGAAAAAAAAATCCTTATAGAGAACAAAAGAAAAATGAGAACGAAACACTCAGATTTCAGGAAGAACAAATGGATTGTCAGTAAGCTTCACACCATCTGCCATAGATGCCAGACTACAATGAGATATTATCTTTGAAGGGTTGGAAAATGTAACTGTGAACTTGGCATTCTATAGCCAAATAAATTATTATTCACAAGTAAAAGCAACATTAAGATATTTTTGGATCAATTCTCATAGGCTCTCTCTCAAAAGTCCTACATTTAAAAAAAATGTTTTGCAGAATAAAAGATGTAAAGGGCAAAAGAAAAAATAATAACAAGTAAACAAATCTGCTAATTGTTTAAGTCAGAATGACTCTTATAATACATATCATATATGTTCTGTCTGTAGGACAAAATAAACAACTTCACCCATGCCTTCCACTATGAAGATCTTCACCCATGCCTTCCAC
>JADRCD010198772.1:3841-39960 GCA_019843815.1 Montemys delectorum | reverse complement strand
CTTCCACTATGAAGATCTTCACCCATGCCTTCCACTATGAAGATCTTTCATGTTGAAATGTCTTTTAACCATTTGAATTAAATTTATTCTACCTAAACCTAACTATGTGATTATTAGTAATCTCTCTTACATATCAGACAATCAAATTTTTAGTATTAATTGTAATAATAAAAATTGGGAAGGTATCAATTTCAACTAGATTAAACACAACATAGAACTTACATAGTAGACTGTGTTATGTGGAAAGAGAAGAGTCATTGCCACCAACCTGCAAGCGGCTCTACTGTAGCTAAACGTAGCCATGAAATAATCATGACAAGTGGTGTTTCACTGTAAAACTAGATAATGGAAAGAGAGTTGGAGAAAATTGTTTCCCTAGCAGAAGGTAGAAGAAGGGTGACAATTATGCAGTAAAGAACATTGAACAGGGGCTACAGAGACCCATCTGTGAAGTTACCTTGGTTTTGGAGAGAACTTGTAACATGGAGTTTCCAACATCCACATCATGTAATTCACAACTCCTTGTAACTGTGGTTCCAAGATATGTGATGCCCTCTTCTGGTTCCCACAGACACTGCATATACATGACACATATAGACATACACACACATACACACACACTATGATTGAATAAATGAAGAAAGTAATAAATAAATATTTTTATAAAAAACATTAAATATAACATGAAAAATAAGTATATATATATATATATATATCTCCAAAATTCTCCCTAATCATGAAAAAATATGTATCTATAGAATTATTTTAAATATGTTGCTTGTACTAGTCATCCTTAAAAAGCAAATATCAAGTAATAATCTGTAACTCAAAATGCATATACCAGGGGACAGAAAAGATCTGATTACAGAATGAAACCTTACTAGAATAAAACAATAGTAAAGAAGCACACAAATATATAATATCCAGTATAAATAAGTTTTTAGTGAGTTGAGTAATGTCCCCACAAAATTTGCCTCTACCCAGAAATTCATAGTGAATTTATTCTGAAATAGGGTCTCCATACAATGCAGCTAAGTTTTCTTAGTTGGGGTTTTACTGCTGTGAACATATACTATGAGCAAGGCAACCTTTAATTGGGGCTGGCTTACAGATTCAGAGGTTCAGTCCATTATCATCAAGGTGGGAACATGGCAACATCCAGGCAGGCATGGTGCAGGAAGAACTGAAAGTTCTACATCTTCATCTGAAGGCTTCTAGAAGAATACTGGCTTCCAGGCTGCTAGGATGGGAGACTTAAAGCCCACACCCAAAGCTACACACCTACTCCAACAGGGCCACAACTACTCCAACAGAACCATACCTTCTAATAGTGCCACTCCCTGGCCAAGCATATACAACCTATCACATAAGGTAAAATGCCAAGGACCACAAATAACTCTTAGCAATCTCCTGAACCTGAAAATACAGGAATATATTCTTCCTCGGATCATTTTTAGGGAAATCAGCTCTGATGGCAACTTGATTTTGTACTTAGTATCTGAAGAGCTATAAGAAAACGACTTGGAACCATGCTTCTCAAGCTTTCTAATGCTGTGACCATTTAATATAGTTCCTCATGCTGTGGTGACTCCCAACCATAAAATTATTTTTGTCACTACTTCATAACTGTAATTTTGCTATTGTTATGAACAATAATGTAAATATCTGATATGTAAGATATGTGTATATGACCCTGTGAAAAGGTCAGTTGACCCCTAAAAGGGGTCACAACTCACAGATTGAGAACCAATAATTCAGAAGGTTATTATAGAAATTCTATTAAAAAATTTGAGAGATGACATATCTGAGAACGTCTGAGCAGGGGATAGTACTAAATAGTGGTCATAGTTGACAGAGGGAGAAGAATAGAGGGGTATTGATAGATCTGTTTAGGGCGCTGTCTCCTTAGATCCCAGAAGCAGGCAACACAGCCAGGTTGGGAGCCTGTGGACTTGTGGATTGGGGCATGTATGGAGATGCATACAGAATTTTATGTTTAAGTACCAGATGCAGTTTGGAGGAATCTTTCAGGTAGAAATTGACTAAACACAGGTGACTGGGTCTATGGAAGGAGCCCAGGTAATATGCAAAATGAAGAGTTGTAGATGCACCTTGAGGAAATAAATGAGGCATGGAGAAAAAAAAAAGAAAAAAAGAAAAGAAATTCCTTTGTTTAACAGAATTCAGTTATGACTGGGATACAAATAAAATGTCTTTTTGAAAGACAGATCTTAGGGGGGTATAGGAATAGAGAGTAGAATAGAGTCCTTATGGTAGATACAAATTCAATGATGGCTTATCACGATGGCAGGGGACATTATACAATAGTTGGTATGCTGGACAATGAACCAAAGGATGGCCAAATGTAAGACATGTAGATAAACATTCCTGGCATGTTCTATAAGCAACATTTAAGTCAATCTAAGAGACTGGGCACAGTAGGAAAGAGACCAATGGGAAGCAGCATCCAAGAGGTACCCATGGGACATTCAGAACTTTATAAACCATGGGAAGAGTTTTGGATGTTGTATATATGGTTGAGAACTCTGTACAGGTTTGAAAATATGCAGTTGCCATTGAGCACACTCAATGATACACATATCAATGATTTAAATAAAGCAATAAATATAAAGCAAGGAAATATTAATCAAATGATAGTCAGCACAGAGGCATTAATACCTATCAAAAATATACAAAATAAATAAAGAACTGGGGAAATTATGATAAAGGGCCAATTCATCAAGATCAGAAAACAACTGCAAATATCCATGCATCAAACAATTTAGTCACAAAACAAATATGAAAGAGAAAAAGGGAGCAATAAAAAAGATAAATGCAGAGAGCCATATATTTTGAAATTTTTCTCTCAAAAACAAATAGATCAGAAATATAAAAATTAAATACTGCTTTTTAGTAGGCTAGTTAAATATTTGGATCTTGAGTGAGTACATGTACGTAATTTAAATTGAGCAATAAACCCTATATTCAATATACCATCATTTTGTATTCCCATATAGTTTATTAGCATATATTAACTGTAGCAAACAATGAGCTTCATTATCATGTTTTCTGCTAAGACTATGAGCTACTTTGATAATATTCACCCAGATTATTACCCTTTCTAAATTTTTAATCCCTTCTCTTCCATTATAACCCTGCTTCAGTCTCCATGTATTTGGCTTTCATAATAGAATCTACATATGAGAATAACCCCTAATGCTTATCTTTCTGAGTGTGATTTATTTTTGCTTAACATGACAAGCTCAAATTCTATCTATTTTCTTCCAAATTACATGATTTTATTTTCCTTTTTGGCTTAATAATGTTACATTTTCTTTATTCATCCATTTGTTTCGGAGTACCTAGTCTGATCACATAGTTGTCCTAAATAGCAGCACAATAAAGAGAGTTGTGTACATATTTCTCTGATAAGCTCATTTTAATTTCTTTAGTATAGCTGGATTATAGGGTACTTTTGTTTCAGTTTTAATAAGACACAACCAAACTTATTTTTTATAGTAGTGTGATTTATTTACATTCTCACCAAGCAAGTATTAGATTCCTCTTTCCTATGCCATTTCATCACCAGTATTTGCTGTGTTGCATTTTCTTTTTTCTTTTTTTCTTATAACATTTAATTCTGGCTAGCTTACAGGTTCAGAGGCTCAGTCCATTATCATAAAGGTGGAAGCATGGCAGCATCTAGGCAGGCATGGTGCAAGAGGAGCTGAGAGTTCTACATCTTCATCTGGAGATTGCTTGCAGAGTATTGACTTCCAGGCACTGGGAATGAGGGTTTTAAAGCCAACACCCACAGGGCTATGCCTACTCCAAAAAGGCCACACCTACTTGAACAGGGCCACAACTCTAAATAGTGCCACTCCATTGGCCAAGCATATTCAAACCATGGCAGTCTACTCCCTTGCCCTCAAAGGCTTGTTCAAACATGAGTCTATGTCTTAGTCCAACTTTCAAAGTCCCCATAGTCTATAGCAGTCTGAACAGTGTTAAAAGTTCAAAGTCTCTTCTGAGATTCAGCCAATCACTTAACTGTAATAATCCCAGAGCAAGGAAGGAACCCAGGTGGGCAAACTACAAACTCTGTATCTCCATGTCTGATGTCAAAGCGATTTTCAGATCCTGCAACAAACTTCTTTCTCCTGGGCTAGTACCACTCCTTGCTAGCAGCTTTTCTCAGCAGATTTCCTATAGCTCTGGCATCTCAAACATCTTGGGCTCCTCCACAGGGCTGGCATCAGTTCTCCAGCTCTGCCTTCTGTAGCTCTCTAAGCTCAGGTTGATCCACTCCATTACCGCTGTTGTTCTTGGTGATCATTTTATGCTACTGGCATCTCCAAAACGCTGGGGTCTACTGGGGTCCACTACAATTAGGCTTCACCAATAGTCTCTCATAGGCTTTCTTCATGGTACAAAGCCTCAAGTCCTTTGCATGGCCCTTTCAGTACTGGGCCATCAAGTACAACTGAGGCTTCACCTTTACCAATGGCCTTCCGTGGCCCCTTTCAGTGCCAAGCCTCAGCTATTTTTCATAACACCTTCATGCCTAAAAAACCAATACCACTCTTACACATTACCAAGTACAGCTGCAGCATGAGCTACAACCTTGACTATTTCTGGAACATAGCTTCTTTGTGCTCCCAGAAAACACTTCCCGGAAGATTTACTTCAGTGATGCATGGTGGGAAGCATGGTAACATGAAGGTAGGCACAGTGCTGGAGAAGTAGCTGAGGGTTCTCTATCTGGATCCATGGGGAAACAGGAAGAGATAATCAGTCACTGGTCCTGGCTTGAGCTTCTGAAACCTCAAAGCCCACCCCCAGTGATGCATTTCCTCTAAAAAGGCCATATCTCCTAACGGTGCTACTTCTTATGAGCCCACGAAGGCCATTTTCATTCAAACCACCACACCATTTTACTTTTTGAGACAGAGTCTATCACTGAACCTGGATCTTGCTGATTCAGCTAGACTGGCTTCGAATCAAGCCATGGGAATTTGCTGTCTCCACTTTTCCAGAGGCAGAACCACTGTGCATACCACATAGCTGGGCTGTTTGAATGAGATCTGGAGGACCAAACTCAGGTCTTTTGTGTTTACATATCAAGCACTTTAATGAAATAGCCATTTCTGTGCCATCCAAATAGGCTTTTCAAAGGGCAAGTAGCTGGATAGGGCTATGTAACATTCCAACAGTAGCCCATAGAAAGAGATGTTGTCATGGGAAAAGGAACAAGTGTCGATTATATATGTGAATGGTTTCCCTGTTTAAACATTTTTCATAGAGCATGGCTCGGATCCCCAGTCTCTATGATTTGTATTTGTTTTCTTTCTTTTTCTCTAAGGCTTAATAGCGAGATGTTGACCAACTTCTCCAATGCTGATAGGAAGAATTTTTTTATTACATATTTTCTTTATTTACATTTTAAATGATATCTCCCCTCCTGGTTAACCCTCTGAAAAAATACCAAAAAGAAAAACAAAAAACTAACCCTATTTCCTCCCCCCTCCCCTGCTCACCAACCCACCCTATCCCACTTCCTGGCCCTGGAATTCCCCTACACTGGGCATAAACTTTAAGGGGATCAAGGGCCTCTCCTCCCATTGATGACCAATTAGGCCATCCTCTGCTATACATATGTGGCTGGAGCCATGAGTCCCACCATGTCTGCTCTTTGGCTGATGGTTTAGCCTCTGGGAGCTCTGAGGGTACTAATTAGTTCATATTATTGTTTGTCCTAAGTGGCTGCAAACCCTTCAGCTCCTTGGGTCCTTTCTCTAGCTCCTTCATTGAGGACCCTATGCTCAGTCCAATGGATGGTTGTGTGTCTCTACTTCTGTATTAGTCAGGCACTGTCAGAGCCTCTCAGAAGAAAGCTATATCATGCTCCTGTCAGCCAGCACTTGCTGACATCCACAATAGTGTCTGGGTTTGATGACTGAATATGGAAAGGATTCCTAGGTGGAGCAGTCACTGAATTGTCCTTCTTTCAGTCTCTGCTCCAAAATTTGTCTCTGTGACTCGTTAGATGGGTGTTTTGCACCCCTTTCTAAGAAGGAATGAAGCATCCACACTTTGGTCTACTTCTTGAGTTTCTTGTGGTTTGTAGATTGTATTTTGTGTATTCTGAGCTTCTGGGCTAATATCGACTTATCAGAGAGTGTATGCCATGTGTGTTCTTTTGTGATTGGGTTGCCTCACTCAGGATGATATTCTCCAGATCCATCCACTTCCCTAAGAATTGCGTAAATTCATTGTTTTAAATATCTGTGTAGTACTCCATTTTATAGATGTACCACACTTTCTGTATCCATTCCTCTGTTGAGGGTCATCTGGGTAGTTTACAGCTTCTGGCTATTATAAATAAGGCTGCTATGAACATAGTAGAGCATGTGTCCTTATTATATGTTGGAGCGTCTTCTGGGTATATGCCCAGGAGAGGTATAGCTGTGTCCTCTTGTAGGATTATGTCCAATTTCCTAAGGAACTGCCAAACTTATTTCCAGAGTGGTTGTACCAGCTTACAATTCCACCAGCAATGAAGGAGTGTTCTTCATTCTCCACAACCTCTCCAGCATCTGCTGTCACCTGAGTTTTTGATCATAGCCATTCTGACTGGTATAAGGTAGAATCTCAGGGTTGTTTTAATTTTCATTCCCTGATGACTAAAGATGTTGGACATTTCTTTAAGTATTTCTCAGCCATTCTGTAGTCCTCAGTTGAGAATTCTTTGTTTAGCTCTTTATCCCACTTTTAATAGGATTATTTGATTTTCTGGAGTCTAACTTCTTGAGTTATTTGTATATATGCATATTAGCCCTCTTTCAGATATAAGATTGGTAAAGATCTTTTCCCAGTCTGTTGGTTGCTGTTTTGTCCTATTAACAGTGTCCTTTGCCTTACAGAAGCATTGTAATTTTATGAGGTCCCATTTGTCAGTTCTTGATCTTAGAGCATGAGCTATTGGTGTTCTGTTCAGGAAGTTTTCCCCTGTGCCTATGTGTTTGAGGCTCTTCCCCACTTTCTTTTCGATTAGTTTTAGTGTATCTGGTTTTATGTGGAGGCCCTTGATACACTTGGACTTGAGCTTTATACAAGGAGATAGGAATGGATCGATTTGCATTCTTCTACATGCTAACCACCAGTTGAGCCAGCACCATTTGTTGAAAATGCTCTCTTTTTTCCGCTGGATGATTTTAGACCTTTTGTCAAAGATCAAGTGACCAGAGGTGTGTGGGTTCATTTCTGGGTCTTCAATTCTATTCCATGGATCTACCTGCCTGTCACTGTACCAATACCATGCAGTTTTTTTTTTTTTTATCACAATTGCTCTGTAGTACAGCTTAAGATATGGGATGGTGATTCCACCAGAGGTTCTTTTATTGTTGAGAATAGTTTTCCCTATCCTATTTTTTTTATTCCAGATGAATTTGCAAATTGCTCTTTCCAAGTGTGTGAAGAATAATTTGGAATTGTGAAAGAGATTGCATTAAATCTGTGATTGCTTTTGGCAAGATTTCCATTTTTGCAGTATTAATCCTGCCAATCCATGAGCATGGGAGATCTTTCCATCTTCTGAGATCTTCAATTTCCTTCTTCAGAGACTTGAAGTTCTTGTCATACAGATCTTTTACTTGCTTAGTTAGAATTACTCCAAGGTATTTTATATTATTTGTGACTAATGTGAAGGGTGTTATTCACCTAATTTTTTCTCAGCCTGTTTATCCTTTGTGTAGAGGAAGGCCACTGATTTGCTTGAGTTAATTTTATAACCAGCTGCTTTGCTGAAGTAGTTTATCAGGTTTAGAAGGCCTCTGGTGGAATTTTTGGGGCCACATAAGTATACTATCATATCATCTGCAAATGGTGATCATTTAACTTCTTCCTTTCAAATTTGTATTCCTTTGATCTCCTTTTATTGTCTAATCGCTCTTGCTAGGACTTCAAGTACAATATTGAATAGCAGCCTTGCCTAGTCCCTGATTTTAGTGGGATTGCTTCAAATTTCTTTCCATTTAGTTTGATGTTGGCTACTGGTTTCCTGTATACTGCTTTTACTATGCTTAAGTATGGGCATTGAATTCCTAATCTTTCCAAGACTTTTACCATGAAGGTGTGTTGGATTTTGTCAAATGCTTTCGCAGTATCCAATGAGATGATCATATGATTTTGTTGTTTTGAATTTGTTTATGTACTGGATTACATTGATGGATTTCCATATATTGAACCATCCCTCCATACCTGGGATGAAGCCTACTTGATCATGATTGATGATCATTTTGATGTGCGCTTGGATTCGGTTTGCAATTATTTTATTGAACACTTTTGCATCAATATTCATAAGGGAAATTGGTCTGAAGTTTTCTGTCTTTGTTAGGTCTTTGTGTGGTTTAGGTATCAGAGTAATTGTAGCTTCATAGAATGAATTGGGTAGAATACGTTCTGTTTCTATTTTGTGGAATAGTTTGAAGAGTATTGGTATTAGGTCTTCTTAGAAGGTCTGATAAAACTCTGCACTAAACCCATCTGATCCTGGATTTTTTTTTGGTTGGGAGACTATTAATGACTCTTTCTATTGCTTTAGGGGATATGGAACAGTTTAGATCATTTATCTGATCTTGATTTAATTTTGGGACCTGTTATCTGTCTAGAAAATTGTCCATTTCATACATATTTTCCAGTCTTGTTGAGTATAGGCTTTTGTAGTAGGATCTCATGATTTTTTGGATTTCCTCAGTTTCTGTTGTTATGTCTCCATTTTCATTTCAGGTCTTGTTAATTTAGGATACTGTTTCTGTGCCCTATATTTTCTGTGGCTATGGGTTGATCTATTTTGTTGATTTTCTCAAAGAACCAGCTCTTGATTTGGTTGATTCTTTGTATAGTTCTTTTTGTTTCCCTTTGGTTGATTTCAGCCCTGAGTTTGATTATTTCCTGCTGTCCACTCCTCTTGGGTGAATTTATTTCTTTCTGTTCTAGAACTTTCAGATGTGCTGTCAAATTGCAGGTATATGCTTTCTCCAGTTCCTTATGAGTTTTCCTCTTAGGACTGCTTTCATTGCATCCCATAAGTTATTGTGGCTTCATTTTCACAAAACTCTAGAAAGTCTGTAATTTCTTTCTTAATTTCTTCCTTGACCAAGTTAGCATTGAGAAGAGTGTTGTTCAGCTTCCACATGTACATGGGCTTTCTATTGTTTATGTTGTTATTGAGGAGCAGCCTTAATCCATGGTGATCTGATAGGATACAAGGAATTATTTTAATCTTCTTGTACCTGTTGAGGCCTGATTTGTGACCAATTATATGGTCAACTTTGGAGAATATACCATGAGGTGCTGAGAAAAAGGTATATCCTTTTGTTTTAGAATAAAAAGTTCTATAGATATCTGTTAAATCCATTTGTTTCATAACTTCTGATAGTCTCACTGTGTCTTTATTTTCTATTTCCATGATCTGTCCATTGCAGAGAGTGGGGTGTTGAAGTCTCTCGCTATTATTTTGTGTGGTGCTATGTGTACTTTGATTTTTAGTAAAGTTTCTTTTATGAATGTAGATGCTCTTGCATTTGGAGCATAGAAATTCAGAGTTGAGAGTTCATCTAGGTAGATCTTATCTTTGATAAGTATGAAGTGTCCTTCCTTATCTTTTTTGATCACTTTAGGATGAAAGTCAATTTTATTTGATATGAGAATAGCCACTCTAGCTTTTTATTGGGACCATTTGCTTGGAAAATTGTTTTCCAGCCTTTTATTCTGAGGTAGTGCCTGTCTTTGTCACTGAGGTAGGTTTCCTGAATGCACCAAAATGTTGGGTCCTGTTTAGGTACCAGTCTGATAGCCTATGTCTTTTTATTGGAGAATTGAGTCTATTGATATTAATAGATATTAAGAAAAAGTAATTGTTACATCCTGTTATTTTTGTTGTTAAAGTTGGAATTCTGTTCCTGTGGCTAACCTCTTTTAGTTTTGTTGGAACATTACTTTATTGCTTTTTTTATAATGTAGTTTCCCTCCTTGTGTTGAAGTTTTCCATTTATTATCCTTTGAAGGGCTGGATTTGTGGAAAGATAGTGTGTAAATTTGATTTGGTCATGGAATACTTTGGTTTTTCCATCTATGGTAATTGAGAGTTTCACTGGGTATAGTAGCCTGAGCTCACATTTGTGTTCTCTTAGGGTCTGTATGACATAATCCCAGAATCTTTTGGCTTTCATAGTCTCTGGCAAGATGTGTGGTGTAATTCTTATAGATCAGCCTTTATATGTTACTTGATCTTTTTCCCTCACTGCTTTTAATATTCTTTCTGTTTTGTGCATTTGTTGTTTTGACTATTATGTGTCGAGAGGAATTTCTTTTCTGGTCCAAGCTATTTAGAGTTCTGTAGGCTTCTTGTATGTTCATGGGCATCTCTTTCTTTAAGTTAGAGAAGTTTTCTTCTATAATTTTTTGAAGATATTTACTGGCCCTTTAAGTTGGGAGTCTTCACTCTCTTCTATACCTATTATCCTTAGGTTTGGTCTGATCAGTGTGTCCTGGATTTCCTGGATGTTTTAGGTTAGAGCTTTTTGCATTTTACGTTTTCTTTGACTATTGTGTCAATATTTTCTGTTATCTTCTGCATCTGAGATTCTCTCTTCTGTCTCTTGTATTCTGTTGATTATTCTTGCATCTATGGCTCCTGATTTCTTTCCAAGGTTTTCTATGTCCAGAGGTGTCCCTCCTTGTGTTTTCTTAATTGTTTCTACTTCCATTTTTAGGTCCTGGATGGTTTTGTTCAATTCCTTTATCTGTTTGGTTGTGCTTTCCTGTAATTCTTTAAGGGATTTTTGTGTTTCCTTTTTAAGGGCTTCTACTTGTTTACTCATATTCTCCTGTAATTCTTAAAGGGTTTTTTTTTCCCCCTCTTTAAGGACTTGTACCTGTTTACCTTTGTTCTCCAGTATTTCTTTCAGGGAGTTATTTATGTCCTTCTTAAATTCCTCTATCACCATCATGAGATATAATTTTAGATCCAAGTCTTGCTTTTCTGGTGTGTTGGGGTATCCAGGACTTGCTGTGGTAGGAATACTAGGTTCTGATGCTGCCATGTTGTCCTTGTTTCTGTTGGTAAGATTCATGCGTTTGCCTTTAGCCATCTGTTAATATCTAGTGTTAGATATTATTGCTGTCTCTGACTGGGTCCGTAAGCCTGTGTCAGCACTACTGGGAGATCAGTTGTACCCTGGCAGGACCTGTCTGCAGAGGGCTGTGCATCAGCCTTCCCTCCTGGGTGCAGATGGATGAAGGCTGCAGCTTCTGTGGCCTGTATCTCCCAGCTGGTCCCACCTGAGACCAGGGGTCAGAGCACTCCCTGGAGAGAAGCTCTATGATTGTGGGAAATATGTGGAGAGAGGGTTGTGTATCTGCTGTCCCTCCTGGTTGTAGATGGAGGTAGAAAGGATCCTGTCACAACTACCCTACCATTTCTGCCTCATTGTTGTTTTCTTGATCATATTTATGACTAGGATTTTGTGGAATCTCAAAGTATTTTTGGTTTACATTTCTCTTATGACTAGTAATGTTCAATATTTTTGTCTATTTTTTGTCCATTTTATCAGCTATATAGTAAAGAATTAACAACTTAATACCATGAAACAAAATTAGCAAAAATAAAGCTGGTGGTATTCTTTGACTGGCTTTATTCTTTGAGAAATAATCAAGATATATTGAAAACATAGGAGTCTCAAATATCAGTGTATCTTGTGTGCCTCAGTTCATCATGACATCAATAGTGTATCTATTTCAAAAAAACTAAGCCTCAGGAGTAAGAAGTGTAAACAGCTACGCACAGGTGAATTCCAGAGTTAGATTGTTTTCTTGTTGGCTTATTGAATAGTAGATTTTTATCAATTTACTTGATGTAAATTACATTCTAAACATGGGTAAGGTTCCTATTTATACTGAGAATATCTAGATAGAATAATTCTAACAAAACCTTTGGAACGAGAGTGTTCTTGAATCTGATTTTGAATCAACACATTTAATAAACACTTTATTTAATTCTTACTTACTTTCCTAGCCTGTGGAATGGATTTAGTAAAAGTATCTGCCTCACACATTTATCATGGAAACTTAAATGCATAAATGCATGTGATGCATTATAAACCACATAGGACCCATGATGATCACTTGCCTGATATCAAGTGATTTTGTTTTAATAAATGTGCATGTTCCCAGAACTCAATAGTCCACATTATTTTTTTCTACTTTGGCATGTTTCCAAATTACAATTATCCCAATACCTCTTCTAAGATTGCTGAGTCTCATTTTCTCTATGTTGTCCTTGTTAAGGTTGCTAACATTCTGCCAAACCTTCACCATGCACTGTGGCTGATCTATCATTCCTGCCCACTTTATTTCCTCAAACTGTATCTCCACCCAGAGTCATTTTAATTATTTGGGATTCAAACACTTCACATTAAGGGCATCTGCTGACCAGCCCCCTCTGCTTTGCCCTCAATACCACCAGCCACTTCCACTTATTTATTATGTGCATATAAGCTACTATAGCATCCTTGTAACAAGCCTCTTGTGCCTTCAGCTTGTTCCTTCCCAATCTATACTATTTCAAATTAACTTTGAGTTATTTTCTAATTCTTCATAATATTAGTTTATCTAATAAGTTAATATTATTTATTTTAATATGTATCTGATGTATTTATTCAACTAGTCCAGAGAAATTATCTTAGTAGAATATAATTTGATGATATCACTTCTCTGCTTCCTAACCATCCAGACTGAGTGAAGCCTGTCCTCTTTCACATTATATGAGCCTGGACTAGTCATTGGTTGTCCACTCTAACAAATTCTGCGCCAACATTACCCCACCATATCTTGTAGGCAGGACAAATTGTAGGCCAAAAGTTTTGTAGCTAGGTTGATGTTCTAATTCTACCACTGGAAGTCCTGCTTGGTTGCAGAAGATGGCCAGTTTCTTATTTATTCTTTGAGAATTTTATACATGTATACAATGTAGTTGCATCATATCAACCCTGCACACTCCCTTGAACTCCTCCTGGGTCTCCATATTCCTTTCTCAACTGCATGTCCTCTGCATTTTTTTTGTTGCTTTTGCTTTTGCTTTTGTTTTTTAACCTACTGAATCTGGCTAATCCTATATGCATAACAATGTAGGTCCAACTAACATGCTATACTAGCATTATGCTAAATACAGATTGTATCAGCTGTCTTCTAAATATATATCTCTTTACCCACAGATTAATCCAGTCCTCAATCCTGGGCAAAGAAGTTTCTTGCTACAGTAGGTACCAGTGACTAGAGATATCATACCTTAGTCAAATAGCAGGAGGCATCTGTGCAATGCTCAGCCCTTCGCCTTCTTTAGGGGAACATTATTCTTCAGGTTTCCATGACTTTTCACCAGTTCTCCCTCTGCTTGAAATAGTTTTGCCTTCTCTTCATGTGTCTGAAGAATACCAGCCTACAGACAATACACATACTGAGTCTAGGAGTCAACTACCAGTCTGACCTACTGACTTCTGCCTTTCATTGGTGTAATATTTGATTAACATAAAATACAAAAGGTACATCAGTGAATTTGTATTTAAAAAAAATTTATAAATAGGATTTTAAATCCAGAGAATAGTTTGTCAGGATCCAATATCCTGATGGGAAAATAACGACTTAGGCTGTGCAGGACTAGCTGGTAAATTATACATTGTTGTTTCAAATCCAAATGCCATGAACTCTAATCTTGATATGGGAGTTTTCCTGAGTCACATAACTTCATGGAGGAAAAAAATTATGTAAGCAGTATTTTATTTCAATGTCATTAGAGATTCAATCATTAATCAATTCAAAATTGTAAGCTAGCTTTTCATATTTGTGGCCATAGATATGGAAATATTAAAGGGATTTTAGTAAAGAGAATAAAATAGTAAAAGCAAAAAATAAGATCCCCAGGGTTTAGAGTTATGATAAACTTGAATAGTTGTGTGTTCAAGGGATACAAAGTAATTATGTTCATTTAATATGCAACGAGTTCATTTTTCTAAAATAGATAAACCCAATTATTCAAATACCAAAGATCTTTGCATCCATATGAGACAAGATAAGGGGATTAGAACTGGGACACACTAGTGTGTTTTTAGCATGGAGGCAAGCTGTCACTTTTTCTAGACCACTCCTAGGTATCATGCATCACATGGCAGGTAGATCAGTCTTGCTCAAATGGTCATAATATTTGATGCCATGAAGAACATGTAGAAGTTTTATAAACCAGTTGATTTGTAAAATTTTGAATGAGGAATTGAAAAACAGTCAGAAAAATGAAGAGCATGCAGTATGTATTTGATTGTACTGAAAATTGCTTTGATGGTCAAGGATGCTAATAAAATGTGTGGTAACATCAATTACAACAATTATTTAAACCATATAAGAAAAATAATGAGGAAGGAGCTATTAACTATTAATGGGGAGGGGGATCAGAGGTTTGGTGATAAAGATAGATAATTTAATTGTATATAATTTTAATAGTTTGAATTTTTGTTATAGTCTTGTGATATTCTTTATTGGTTATAGATGAAGATCAGAATATTGATTCAAGTTTTTGTTCTAATGAAAAGGATTGACACCCAGAAAAGAATATTGTCTTGTATTATAATTCAGCCTCAGGGAGGTCATAGTCTGAGAGGAAGGTTAAACAATGATTAATACTGAAATGATTAATCATCTGCCTCTGGCTACTTCCCCAATACCCATTCCACACTCAGATACCAGGCAAGCAAGGCTCCTGTCTCCCAAGCTTTTAGTCTTAAAATCAATCTGCCCACACATCCATTCAACTTAAAAATGGTTATACAGACCTACTTTGCAAATGTTTATTAAATCCAGTTTCTATGTATATAGAGGTCTATTGAATTCTTCTTGTAGCATAGTTGGCTTTAAGTGTGAAATATTTCATACCACTTGACACATTTTTGTTCAATGACAGATGCTAACAACCACTGGAGCACCTTCTATTGGGCTAAGCTCTATGTGGAGGTTAAGTATGTGCTTTTGCTTGACTGACTTAAGGGATGCTAAAAAAAATAAAAATAAAAATAAAAAAAATAAAAAAAAATAAATAAAAATAAATAAATAAATAAAGGGATGCTATCTATGCTTACAAGCAATAGTTTAGGTGTGTCTTTGAAAATATTTCTAAAAGAGATTAGCATTACAGTCAGCACACCAAGTATAATATCACTCCTAACAATAAAGGCAAGCATCATCTCTTCCATTTTGGCCCAGAGTAGAACAAAATGGTTTTTAAAAAATGAGAAAACTTTTTATGTTTGAACTGAGACACCCATTTCTCTTGACTATGGATGTTAGTGTCCTTGCTTTTTAGGCCTTTGGGCTCTGTCTAAATTCTACCCCTTTCTTTGCTAGGTATTCAACTTACAGATGGCAGATCATGGGACTTCTAATTGGTTTTAGTTCTCTAGAGGGTACTGACTAATATACTCCATTATTGCTTTCAATTAATAATATGAAATGGAAGTTTAGGGAATTAACAGACAGAGTAAAGATCACACAGTGATCACAGGAGGCATGACCCAGGCCCAGTCTGTCAGATTTCCAAGGCCAGTTCTGCCAAAACCACATAATATTGCCACAATTAATTAAAGCTATCCCTCTCCTTAGATATTATCATTTTAGAGTCATTGAGTTGTGATATGTGGAACCCTGTATTGAATATTCAGACTGCCTTAGAACATGTATCTTCCCTGACTCCTTCTGGCTTTCATATTTTGCATTCTTCGTGTTCATATGAAAAAGAGAACAATAATAGTAACAAGGCTAATACATAGATTTGCTTTCCTCTCCACTGTGTCTCTGGAATATAGAGCTATAACCCAAAGCCTGTACTAGTCTGCAGCCATATGAGATTGCACTTTCCTTTTCTTTTTCCCACACAAAAGCACTTGAATCTTGACTCTGGGCTGAAGCTGCTCATATTCCCCTTGGATTGGAGTCTTGTTTAATTCTTTCCCTTTTTCTGTAAGAGTGACTCCAAGAGCTGCAGCTCTTGGGTATCATATTAATTAAATTTTAATATGTGTTATTATGATCACTATTATTGGCATTACTGTTTTCAATAATGTTCTTTTTGGAAGTTTTTGGAAGCCTCTCCAGCAGTGACATTTGACTCTGAGGATAATGGATCCTTTTGTACACAGGCTTGTAGATTCCATGCCTGCTGTTTTCCTTACAGAGAGAGCTTTCTTCTGATTTGGGGAAGCAGTGGGAGCTGGGAATCTCTATGAGCCTTAGTAGTACTTTTCAAAGTGAGCCAAATCCTTTCGGTGGCCAATATGCAAAGACTACATCATAGTCATTAGTGGGAAGTATGACCCACATAGTTATAGATTCACTTTTTATTTTAATACAAGTGTGTTGTTCACTGGTAGAACATTATATATATGTATACATATATATAATATGTACAATATATATATATATATATATGTATATATATACAAATATATATTGCACATATATAAAAATAATGTTGGCTAAGAGCTGAGGACAATATATTGAAAGGCATTAGTTTCCTCTTGCCATAACACGTTTAAGGGATAAGATATAAAAGGCAGGTACATGAGCTTTAGGGCTGAGATTTTCAGGTGTTAGAGACAGTGTTCAGAAATAGAGAGAATTGCAAACATTTTAACACATGCATGAGCCCAGAGTGTGAAAATTAGAAGAGATTCTAGTCTTGATTCCATTGGAGGTGGCTGAACCAGTTGGCAACTGATGAAAGCTGCCATAGTGAAATGGCACTGAGAAGATATAAACAAATCATGTATAGAAATCCTACAAGCTATTGATCTCATGTCATTTACAATATAGCAGAAGCAGTGAGGCAAAACATGTTTGAAGCTCTACCTGTCATAAAAAAAAAAAAGCACAATTGTAGTTTAGAGATTCGAGATATCACTAACCATAGGGCTTGGGGGCTGTTACCTGAAGTTTACAGAACTAGATCAGAAAAATTACAATCCAGCTGTGGACCTAGAGTTGGAACTACATAAGATTGGATTGGAACATACCACTTTGAACCTTGGGAACTGATGCAGATTGCCACACATTTCAAAGCCCCAGAACATCAAACCAGAAGGATCAATGAGAGAACAGCAGTGAGGACATTGAGTTATCTAGCAAGAGGAGACCCATGCAGGGTGCTGAATAGTCTCCAGGACATCTGGGAAAGGAGACATTCAAAATGGAGATGGGAAACTAGAAAACTCTCTGGTCAGTAGAAAGTACCTCAGGACTTTTCATCAAGTACTATAGTCTCTGATGTGGTTAAGGATGGATCCAAGGCCACATGGTTTTTTGGCAGGTGTCAGAAGGTCAAGAATCTAGCCCAACTGATTTTATTGCCTGAAAGTTCTATTTGTTTTCTTGTTTTTAACAAATATAACTTGCATGGCCCAAAATAACCTGGCTTTTCCAACCCTGAGGGTCTAAGAAAAACAGCAGCTATAGAAGAAATCTCTGAAGTCCAATATGCAAAGAGCCACATTTTTTCTTGAGCCTGAGGGTTCTTAGAATAAACTCCCAATATACATCCAGAAAGTAACAGAGTAGAAAACCAAATCTTTTTTTCTTTGAATGTTGAACCTAATTTGTAGAGAACAAATGTGGATAAACATCTTTTGCTTCAGCTCACTGCTAAGTTATTGTAAAATTTAAAGTCAAAATTGTTCTCTGCTGTTTTTCTGTTAACTGAAAATCCCAAGAAGACCATCTGGTATACCCCAAATGCTGCTGTATTTGCACCCATTTTGTATAGGCCTCCTCTGTCCAGCACAAACTCTTCTAAAGCACTTTGCTGTGTATTATCTATCTGGGCCATCTCATTGCTAGGGAGAAGTCTCTACTCATATTCTACAGTAGTGAATCTAAAATTCTGTGTGCTACAGTCTATAAAGCATATTGCAGGCTGCGGTTTAAATATGTTCTGTCTGCTCCCTGGTCCTATGCCTTGCTTTGTCATGAAAGACACATTCCTCTCAAACATAAGCATTTGAATGCCACCTTCCCCAGTCGTGTTTTCTTGGGGTATAAGGACTGTGTGTAGATATGCATTCAGAGGTCTACCACATGCATTGGGTCAGATTCACTTACCAATTCAAGCAGTAAATCCATGGAAACAGCTACTTTCCACAAAGCTTCTGAAGACCTCAAGTAGCCTGTAATTTAGGTATATTCTTGAGATTTAGTTTCAGTCACTCCTACAATTTGCCTACAGCCATTCAATTATTAAAAAAAAAAAAAACACAAAATATTGCCCATCTTACCATAGGTAGGCACTTCTACACCATTGATTTTTGTTAAATCCCAGCCTAAACTAATCAAATAAGTCTTTATCCAACAGGACTACTAGTAATATATTTTATACATTCAAACTGACTTCTGCATATATTTTCCACAAGGACATGAGCATTTGGATAATATAAATGTGAATCTAGTGCTATACTAAAGGAAAAAGTGATGTCAATGAAGCAGTAGTCCAGTCTACATGTTTCCTCCCATTAAGATACCCCTGATACATGTCCCTTCCATTCACATTCTTCTGGTAGCTCCATATTCACTTTCAGACTGATTAAAATGCATCCCTCTTCATCCTTTTTCTTTTATATACAACGAATACATTAATTATCAAAGATACAGTCTTGAATATTAGGAGGTATAGTTGAAATATCAGATGTAAATTGAGACCTTGCAAAATGTGAAATCCTTTCCTGTGAACAAGCATGGAAATGTGGAGACAGTCTATGGCTGAAACATTTGCTGACTAAGCACACAGATGAAACCTGCATCTCAGATGCCAGGAATCTGAGTGTGCAATATTTGCAAGGCATCTAGGGATCATCTTAAAGTAGAAGGATAAAGTGATAGACTCCAGTATTGAGATAGGACTTCTCAGGGGTATTCAATGATCTCAAATGGTCATATTCTAGACCATTTAGCAGCTATATCTGTATTTTGGAGAAAGGTTCCCTTATATGAGCTTTGTACATTGATAAATGATAATCAAATAATAATTTTAGCATGAAAGTCAGCAAACAATAAAATGAAACCAACAGCAACAAGGGAGAGTTTATATAACATCTAGCCACACTAGACTAAATAAAAGGATAGTGACTCACTCTTGAAAAGCTTCTTTTTTTTTCTTTTTCTTTTATTTTTATTAGATATTTTCTTTATTTACATGTAAATTTTTCCTTTCCCAGTTTCCCCTCCAAAAAACAAACAAACAAACAAAAACAACAAGAACAAACCCCTGTTGCCTCCCCCCTCCCCATGCCTGCCAACCCACCCTCTCCCACTTATTGGCCCTGGCATTCCCCTACACTGGGGCACAAAACCTTCACAAGGCCGAGGTCCTTTTCTCCTATTGATGATCGAATTTGCATTCCTCTACTATACACATGCTGCCAGAACATTCAGTCCCACCATATATAGTCCTTGATTGGTGGTTGGGTCCCTGGGAGCTCTGAGGGTACTAGTTAGTTCATATTGTTGTTCATCCTAAGGGGCTGCAAACCCTTCAGCTCCATAGACCCTTTTTCTAACTCTTTCATTGGGGACCGTGTACTCAGTTCAATGAATGGCTATGAGCCTCTACATCTGTATTAGTCAGGTACTGTCAGAGCCTCTCAGGCGATAGCTATATTAGGAAAAGCTTCTTGACTGTGTGCTATCCCTATTCATCTTCTCCCTCCCTCCCTCCCTCCCTCCCACCCTCCCTTCCTCTCTCTCCCCTTCCCCCTAACCCCTAACCTCAGCCCCCAACACTTAACCCCTAACCATAACCCTAACCTTCACCCTTCCTCTCTCCTTCAACCAAGTCTATAATAAAATGACAATATTGTGGCTCAAAAGATGACTCAGCAGTTAGGAGTACTTGCCGGTTTTGCTTTTGGCTCAGTTTCCAGCACCCACAAGGTGGCTTGCAACTACCCATAATTCCAATTCCAGAGAATCTGATGCCCTCTTATGACCACTGGGTTCATATACTCAGTTGTACACACACATTAAAAAGATAAATTAATTAATGAATTCCTATTAATGTCAGATAGATGTAATGGCCACCTATAATCTCAGTGCTCTGGAGGCAGAAACGGGGAATTCCTAGAGCAAGCTGGCCAGCTAGCCTACACAACTTGGACGGCTTTGAGTTCAGTGAGAACTACTTCACTATATAACATGGAGAAAAATCAAACAAAACATCCAAGATCAGCCTCCAGTCTCTATGTGCATGTGCACACACATAAGTATGTTCACACACAAATAAGCATACACATACAAACACACACATCAGTCACACACCTATTCACATGCAAAAACCTGTAACACAGTCTTTTATTTGTAAACTCCAAGGCATAATATTTGTATGTACCCTACCTACCTCATCCTATACTCTAAGTCACCTCTAAATTACTGATAAAACCTGCTAAGGTATAAATGTTGTTCATTTAAATATTACACTGCATGTTTCAGGAAATGATAAGAAGAGAAACATTGCATATTTTAGTAACTGCTTAATACTTTTTGAGACAGTATGTTTATATAGCTAAAGCTAGCCTGAAACTCTTAATTCTCCTGCCTCAGTATCCAGAGTACTGGAACTACAGGTATGGGCCCCCAATTCCTAGCCAGTTGCTATTTTTCTCTGAATGTTTTAAGTCCACAGTTACTTGAATCCATATATGCAGAACCTACTGACACAAGAGCCAACTGTACAAAGTGCTCTAGGCAAGGAGCAAGAGCATGCTGGTTTTTATCAAAATTATTTCCCTAGTCCCAAAATAGTCCAAGTTTGTTCAGCTATCCTTGGCAGGCAGAAGGATGGGCATATATTTTTAAAAGTGGCTTGTGGGAGGGGGAGAAGTCATTAGAAGGCATCCCACTTAGGAATTTAAGGAAAAAATAACTTATTTATCACAAGATGAGACAGTTGTGCTTCTGCGTGGCCTTAAGCTTTGCTTTTCTTCTGGGTTCCTATTAGCTTCAGATTCACTGTGGGGAGATGTACCAGCCCCAAATCAACCAAGATAAGAGGATCTCTGGCGAGAAATGAGCAAGAAAGACAGGAAGCAACAAAGAAGGCCAGAGAAAGATTAGGAGAAAATGCTGTCCTAGCAGCCGTAAATAAATCATTTGCTAAAAAGGATATTTGGCTAAATTGCCTCCAAGTATATATTCCCAGTGGGCATTTTTGATCATAAAATGTAGAGCATCATAAAAAGATTCAGCAATGGCAACTGTGCTGCCTGGGAAGATAGAAGTTACAAAGGAGGGTGTTTTGTGCTACCAAAGTCTGGCAGTGGCTCCAATCATACTTTGTGAATTACTAACTGAGTGACCTTATGCCCAAAATAAATCCAAGGCTGTCTCATTTTGATTATGACCTGGAACCTGGAGCACACAAATTCCACTGCACAGACTTGTTAAGGGGTTAAGCCAAATGATCCTGGCTCCTGGCAGGTGAACAAATACCATTGTTCTCCCCACACTTTGTTCTGTTATGGTGTCATATAGGATACCGTGTTATTAGCAGGGGCTGCAGTATGTTTATTAAAACTTGTTATCAACTATCAAGGCAAAGTAGGTGACTTTGAAATGAAGCTGAAACCCTGAAACTAAGATCCCAAATTCCCAAGACCAATATCTTCTTCTTGTCTCCTGGGAAACTGTCCGTTTGCTCCAAATGTGTCTGTCTCCACAGCCTAATTCTCATCAATAGAGTACAAATAGAAATAACCACTCAAAAGATCCTGGTAGCTGCTACATACAAGATCTAAATTTATTTAAGAAGCTGTTAAGATACTCACCCAAAACATGTGTGCTTGTAACACTCTATGTTCTGTAAAGGACATTGACAGTGTTTGCAGTGGTTTTTTTTGTAAACTAGGTGAAAATAATCTTCTTTGTTTTGCAGAAAGTAGTTGGGATAAGCAGTTGTGAGGAAGGAAGGAGCAGACCTGTAGATCTAGACCAATTTACATGGATTATGACAGTCACTAAGCAAAATGAGTCATTTGTGGACCTGCCACTAAAGTACAGTTCTGCAACTAGAGTCTTCTACATTTTCTAGCACCTCTGGCTCCATGGATCTTCACATTTCCAGGCACCACTCTTCTCTCAAAGGTAACAATGAAGCCAAGGGCTTGACTGCATCATGGCTCAACACCTCCTGGCTGTCCTATACATCCTCAATATCTGTTTTACATCTGATCTATACAAACCATTCAGTAAATATTAGCTGAGTGAATGAGGCTATCTGAACCTTGAAATAATTCTAATAATAGGCCAGCTCCAATCATTAGCTAATCATATTTCAATTCTGGAAACTTAAACTGAACACTAGAAGGAGATAAAAATACTCAAATTACCCTGATTGCCCAAGACTGTCAAAATTTGGCATTTAGTATTTAGACAAAGCATAAATATATTTTATTGTCCTGCTTAAAATCCATGTGTCTCCTCTGGATATTTTCATTTTACTCCCTAACATAATCCTTTCACGGGTTCCTTTCTTCTTCTCTGTCCTTACTCTGTTCCACTCACATCTATAAACTGGAGTAATAGAAGTTCTACTTCCAAGTTACAAGGATTTTATTTAATTTATGTCCTATATTTATGATAATGTCTGACATGTAATCAACTCTCCAACTGAAGTGAAATTTTGTCATTATTTTTATCATATATAACCTTTGCTACAATTTTAGCAGATGAACAGTGATTAATTTAATGGTAATTGAATGTCTCGCTTTGGATGGAGAACTTGTGAGTATATAGTCCATGTTCAATCCATTTTCCTGAGCTGGGAAAGAAGTCAGATAAGGCTTGGAATTTTATCTGTCCACTGAGGCACAAAAGAAAATAAGAACCCATATTCTCCTACAAAGCACACTCTCATTCAGTTCGAAAGGCCAAAACAACTATCACCATTGGTCATTACAATTAAAATGGGAAATGGCCTGTTAAGAGCCAGGATTAATAGACCATCTACCTTCTAGTTTTCATGTGTCCAAGTGTCACATGAGATCCAGGCAGGTGGGCGTGTCAGGAAGCTCAGACTTAGAAATTCAGAAACACAACTCTGTAAACGGGGAAAAGCAAAGAGTGCAAATGAACTGCTGCCACTGGCAAGTATCAGACCCAGTAACCTGGAAAAGGATCAAGGCTTGGCATTTTACAAAGACAGAAGCTACACAAGAGTAAGCATCAGGGGCACATGACCATGGTGGCTTAGTAACAAAAGGCATATTTTATTGATCATCTGTAATTTCCCAGGTCTCTTATACTGTGATCCAATTTATTTCTGACAGCAGCTCCTTACGGCTGATATGATTATCTCTCTACAATAGTCAAAGGTACTTGGGCTCAGAGAAATTAAATAGTTTCTCCTCAACTGTCAGCAAGTAAGCAGGAGAGCCAGATTTTTCAATATCACTCTGTTCTTTGTCAAACAAAGTAAATGCTCTTTCCATGGCTTCTCTGATTTTTTAAAAGCCCAATACACTGTTCATAGTCTCACTTTCTCAGTCTAAACATGTGATTCTCAAGTTTCCTAACCTGCAACCTTTGAACACAGTTCCTTACATTGTAATGGTCCCAGTCATAAAATTATTCCGTTGCTACATCAGAATAGTAATTTTGCTAGTTTCATGAATCTTGATGTAAATATCGGATACTCAGGATACGTGATAAGCAACTCTTATGAAAATGTCATTTGAGGTCTCGATCTACAGGTTGAGAACCACTGGTCTAGAGTATACTTAGGGCAGATCTGTGATTTCATATGACTGCTGAATGGCTACTTCCTCTGAAATAGTTTTGAGCGAGTGACCATTTTGACAAATATTCTCGTTTCTGGACTCGCTGTTTCTGTTGGGTAAGTCTGTATTTCTATCATTTTAAATACATGCACTTCACTTGCTTCTCAAAAAACAAAAAATCTTTGTGTTTCCATAATCGTCCTTTCACCCCTATCTCCTGCACTCACTTTCCCCTCCTGCACCCAACTCTGGGGAGCAAAGTCCTGCTCTTTTCTGAGTGCTTCTCTGAGTACACACAATGGATTATGCTTTACCAAGCACTATCCATGCAGAGTTACAGAGTAATACACTTGTCTAGGAACTTTTCCCATCACCAACAAAACAGAAATTTATCACCAAGGTAAAGACAATGATGGAACACATCACCTATGCATGACTCACCTGCCTCTCTGAGCGCTACTGATTCTTATTGTCCCTATTGGGTAATCCAGGTGCTTAGGTGAATTTTCTCAGACACAGCTAATTTCATGTAGAAAATGTGACCTGACATTTGCTCATACTGTTGGCTATATAGCCTGACGACTATGATAGAAAGGAATGTTCCTCTCAGCACAGGACAGGCCCATATTGAAACCATGAGCCAAAATAAACCTTTTATCCTTTAAAATCAGGTGCTTGTCATACTGATTAAAAACTGACTAATAAAAATCTTCACTTAGCATTTTTAATAAAAAAAAATTGTATTTACTTAGAAGCATTCAGAATGTCAACAAAACAGACACAATTTTTTTTTTTTGCAATTACAGAGTGGTATTCAGTTAACAGAACAACAATTATCTTCATATAAGCTGCATCAGAGACAACTGAAGATGAAAAAAAACCCAAAAATAAAACCAACAGGGAAAAAAAAAAAACCAAACTACTGTCCCCATATATAACTAATTTGTGCTGTGCACCAACAAGAACCTGCTTTAAATTTCCATGCCAATTTACAACCCCCAGACTGTACCAGGCAAGGTTAGTGGCTATTGAAAATACCACCAGGACAGGGCTATCTAAAGACACGTTCGGTAGTGTGTTAACTATACAAAAAAAGACACTGTACAGTTTAAAAACAAATCTTACACAGCCTTACATTTCAATTTTTTTCTTTAAAAGGAGTGAGTTGTGTACAAGGGGGTTAAATGCTTTATAGACAAGAAAAAAACTGCACTAATCTTCATCTTCATCTTCTTCCTCCTCCTCTTCTTCCTCCTCATCATCTTCCTCTTCCTTCTTTTTCTTACACTTTTCAGCCTTGGCCACCCCCTTTTTCACTGCATCAGGTTTTCCTTTAGCTCTGTAGGCAGCAATATCCTTCCCCGTACTTCTCCTTCAGCTTGGCAGCCTTCTTCTCGTAGGGCTGCTTGTCATCAGCTGCAATGTTATTCCACATCTCTCCTAGTTTCTTTGCAACATCACCAATGGATAAGCCAGGATGCTCGCCTTTGATTTTGGGGCGGTACTCAAAACAGAACCAGAAGAAGGCCGAAGGAGGCCTCTTGGGTGCATTGGGGTCCTTGAACTTCTTTTTGGTCTCCCCTTTGGGGGGGATGTAGGTTTTCATTTCTCGTTCATAACGAGCTTTGTCAGCCTTTGCCATATCTTCAAATTTCCCCTTTTCTTTAGCAGACATGGTCTTCCACCTCTCTGAGCACTTCTTGGAGAACTCTGAGAAGTTGACAGAAGCATCCGGGTGCTTCTTCTTGTGCTCCTCCCGGCAAGTTTGCACAAAGAATGCATATGAGGACATTTTGCCTCTCGACTTCTTAGGATCTCCTTTGCCCATGTTTAGTTGATTTTCCTCCGCGAGGCACAGAGTCGCCCAGTGCCCGTCCGGCTCTCGCTTGCCCCAGCGCTGTCTCTATGGAGCTCAATGTACTGCAATGGCTCTCTCACTTAGCATTTTTTAAAGTAAAGGAAATAAAATGGTAATGCAAAGTTAATTCCATTTAAATTTCTAGTATCTCCATTAAGTCAGTACCAGTATTTCCATTTTGTAGATAAATATACTAGAACAGAGAGAAGCCTTTTGATCAAATCTCTACATATAGAAAATTTTATACATATAGACAATGTAATAATTACAGTCACACACTCCTAATATTCATTAACCATCCATGTTCCTTTCTAACAGGTACTCTTATCACAGTTTTGCCACCTCACTTCTACTGGCCAAGTGTCTCCAACTGGCATCAACTATATGTTTTATAAAAGGACCTTCTATCAACAACCATGCAGAAGACTCCCATCGCTTCCGAGAGAGGCAGATGCCAATCTCACAGTGACACCTACCATTGAAACAAGGAACAGAAAATTAGCTGGTTGACATCAAGTCATGGTGTGGTACATAAATTAGATCAGGCTCAGAACATTTAGCTTTGTCCCTTCCTTCACGAGCAGGCCCAGCAGCCCCAGCATCTGACCTTCATTTTGTATTAGCTACCTACTACACATTTCATGTTATGACAATAGTTAATGAATAAGATGCTATTATAGCTATAAGAAATTAAAATTCTACTAACAGTATGAGTCAGTTCAGCAGAAGATTCCTTCAAGTTCACTCTGGCAAGTATCTTCTAGCCTTGAAAGACCCTTACCAGAAAATTCTACTTTGTCCAACAAGACTTCTGACTCACAGTGAGGGAAAATTGGGCGCTGTTTAAGGTACAGTTTTTTATGCAGTGTGGAGTTTGCAAAACATTTGACAAACTTCTACTAGGTTTCTGAACACAATGACCATGATGTAATTGAAAACCAAAACATGGTGGGTTAAAGTGTACCCAAGAGTAATTACCTGTGTTGCATTTGCTCTCACCAAAGCCCTGGTCTGAGCATATGACACGCTCACTCTGTATTATATACTGCCACACACTCCAAGACCACTGACCACAGCCAGAATACCTCAGCTCAATTTGAGCCTCCTATGTTTTCATTAGGCATATGAATTTTCTGTTCCTACAGAAATATCACAATTAACTTATGAAAAACATAGATTTTTTCAATACTTTCCTACCATCATCCTTGAGCACACAAGTGTCAAGATATAATTTGTATTATTGTAAGCAAATACATTTTTCATGGTATTGTACTGCAACATTTGCCTTTAAAAGTTGTTGTTTGCATTGTTGATTTTAGTTTCATTGGCAAAATATCATTAAGGGAATTTAACTTAGATTAAGAAAGAATTTGCAGGAACTTCTGAAATGAGGTTAAATATACTTTAGCCATTTTGTGCCATGTATTTATACAAAACAGCATTCTCAGCATTGACAATTATAAAATCAAAATATTGATTAGCTCTGGAAAATGTTACAAAAACTCTATGTCCTGCAGTATCAAATATTCAGCCTAGACATAATTCATTATGTTAAATAAATAAGCACATCTATCTTCTCAGTACAAAAAGTGAACATTTTAATTATCAATTAAGAATATGTTTAGCAAGGAATTGTTTTAGTAAATTTCTTTCTGATACATTAACTGCAATTGTTTAATTTGCATATCTATTATATATGTGTATATACCAAACACTATATATGTATGTATATAATAGATAAGAAGATCTTTATGATTGATGACTTTCTTGAAAGAGGTTACAAATAAAAAAAAGTTTATGAAGTCATGATTCAATTCTGAATGTATGATAAGTTGGTAAGTAGCAGAAGAAAATTAAAACAGCCTTTATATGTGACAGTGTCCCCAGTCTGTAGAATACATAGATCCAGAAAATAAGAAGTTGAGGTATCTTACTATCAATGACACTACACTGTTGTCTGAATTCTGAAAAATTCCATGATAAGTTATTCTAAATGGTCCAGTTGCCACAGTTGAAATGCTTGCATTGTGATTACAAGATTACTAATCAATTTTAAGCTACAGCTGTACCCCAATGACTTCAAGTCCTGATGCCAGGAGTCCAACAGACAAAGAAAATAGACAACATCTTGGCAGCAGTAATTGGCTCTCATTCCCAGAAATCACTGGGCATGTCTTACATATGGAAGCAGAATTGAAAAATTGTTAGGAACCTACATGACACACTAGGAAACCTCTTGATATCCACAATACCCAAATTTGACAGAAAATAGAAAAGTTCATCAGCAAGATCACAAGAAATGCATGGCCACCAAGAGCTGTAGGGATGGGGGACTGTGTGTTAGCATGACAGCTGTCAGATGGGAAGCTGAAAGTGAAGAATCAGAATTGTCAGAAGAGATTGGAGTTGGTTTCAAAACCAGTTAGAGTGGAGTTCTCTAACATTCCCATGAAAAGAAGATAACGAGAATGCTCCAGGAGTCCTTCCTCAGCAAGACGCAAACACTACATAAAGCATAGTGATCAGGGAGTTTCAGTATGTCTTCTAAATCTTATATGCCGCCCAAATCCTGCTGGTACGAAGACATTCATTCCCCTAAGTATGGATGTTAATTTTTGGTTCTCATACCTGAATGTCTAATTAAAGTCATTGCTTCATCATCCCAAAGGTCACTCATAGCCAAAAAAAAAAAAATGGTCTTGGGTTCTGAACAACTTTCCAAACATTAATTCTTACATCCAGGGCTCCCAGTTGATTAGCTATTCAAGCTGTCTCACTGGTCACTCCCTACTCTGCTCAATCATACATTTCCATCCTTTTTAGAGAAGTTGTTTCTCTCTAAAATATCAGATTGAAACAACCACACTCAAAGCCCACAGTACCAACAAGCCAAACCATGAAACGTGTCTTAGTTAGGTTTACTATTGCAGTGATGAAACGCCATGACTAAAGGCAACCAGGGGAGGAAAGGGCTATTTGACTTACATTTCCACATAATAGTTTGTCATTGAAGGAAGTCAAGACAGGAATTAAAATAGGACAGGAACCCAGAGGCAGCAGCTCATGAAGAGACCACAGACTGATTCTTCTTACTAGCTTCCTCAGCTGCTTTCTTACAAAACCGAGGACCACCAGCCCAGGGATGGAACGACTAACAATGGGTTGGTCCCTCTCCCATCAACCACTAATTTACAAAACTCTTTACAGTTGAATCTTATGAATACATTTTCTCAATTACAGTTCCTTCAGATAACTCTAGCTTGTGTCAGGTTGGCATAAGACTAACCTGCATACCCTACTCTAATGGAAGGCATCAGATTTTGGAGATAGTTAAGCCTAAGTTCACACTAGCTCCTGACCTCTGTGACTTTGGGGGAAATTCTTAACTTACACCCAAACAAAAGATGTGGGAACAAGCCATTCCGTGAGTACGTGGTGCTCTAAGGTTTCTTGTCTATTCTTATTGTGGCAGGCAGGAGTTCTTTTACAAATATACAGTCTGAATGTCTTTGTCCTAAATGCTTGGGACAAAAAAATGTTGATTTAGAGTGTCTTGTTTGGGAATCTTTGCAGAAGACTTCACCAGTTGAGTATTCTTAATTCAGAAATCCAAAAATGCTCCAAAAATATAGAACTTTTGAACATGACCTGGGAGTCTTAAAAGCTTGCAGTTTTATATTTTCTGATTAAGAATGCACAGCCTGAACTGAATTTCTGAAACTCCCTCACATTGTCAACAGAGATCCTAAAATATTGACACCATCTCAATCTTTCACCATTTTATTTCCAAGATATAGACATGGGAGGGCGGAGGCAAGAAGGACACAGTTTCTTCATTTAGATGGAAGATAAAGTAAGACTTTGATGTTTCTGGTACTGCTGCCAAGTTCCAGCCAGTGTTGCATCCCCCAGAGTAGTTCATGTCATCATTGTGAAAACAATTTTAGGGTTTTCCATCAGGAGGTCAGTGCAGGCCCTTTGGAAAGATAGTGAGGCTGGGAAGCCATGAGCAAATGTTAAACTTCCCCCAAGCCCTTACTCCCTTCTTAACTGCTATTACCCAGCACACTTGGCTGCTTCAGCCTGCCTGTTGTGTACCCCCTCCATCTTCCCCCACCTACTGTAGCATATTTTTGGAGACAGATCAAGTTGTTTCAACATTGCAATAATTAAAGAGCAATCACTGAGAAAAAGCAAACAAATTAAATCCAAATGCATGTGGGATGTGGCACATTAGAAGGCTGTTTCTAGCTGGCAGACACAAAATTAGTTTTAAAGTTACAAGAATGTGTTTCCCTTGGTTCTCTTACTACCTCAAAATCTTTCATACAAGGATTGCACTTTCCCTGTAGAAGAAAAGATCCTATGACAGATGCTAGAAGTTGCAAGCACAAAATGAAGTCACCAGCCTAATCATGCCATCCAGCCATGAGAAAAGCATAAGGGCAGAAATCTTGTTTCAGAAAATCAAACTCAGCAAAAATGTACAAGATGAAGCCATTTGATCCATTAAAAAGGACACTCAAGGAAATCAGGAGAGCTGGAAACAGCATGCAGAAAAAAAAGGGGGGGTGGCAGAAAGTAGCATCCCTTAGAGTTGACTTTGCTCATGCACAACCTTTATTTGTCCCACTAAGCATTTGCTGCATTTGACACTCTTGACATTGACATAATGAGAGATTGGTTTGTGAAGTATGAGCTCCCAATTATGACAGAGAATTGGCCAAACTAATAATAATACACAAATAAAATTTAGTTTCCTGTTTATGTTGGTTTTAATTCACAAAATATGTCTAATTATCTTTAAAATATGAATAAGAAAATTAAAATGCATTTGATGGAAGAGAAATAGAAGCAGAGTAAGCAATTCTCTTAGTAAGCAAACATTGCATTTGAGTCTCCATAGCTTGATTGAATTTAAAGAGAACACCCAGCCAATGTTAGTTGAAATTCTAATGAGTCCTGTATTTTTATTCCTTCTTTTAATTAAAACAGAAATTAATTTTCTAACATTGAGAAAAAAAATCATTACTAGTCATAAATAACCAGAGACCAGTAGTTAAATTTACAGTCCTGACTGTTGAAAGGTACCACCACTGACTTCCCCAGGAGAACAAAGACTCATGCAAGAGACTGAAAGAATAGCCAGGACTGTTCTGGAAAACTTGTTTTCTTGAGTAGAAAATAATGCTCTCTCTCTCTCTCCCTCTCTCCCTCTCCCCTCTCTCTCTCTGTATGTGTGTCTATGTATGACTGTGTCATGTGTATGTATCCATCTCTACCCATCTCCTCCTTTTTTTCCTTTCCTTCCTCTCTCCCTCCCTTACTCCATCACAAATAGGATGAACAAATAGTCGTTATAACAGTGAGAGGTAATCTTGGTAAAGAGATCAAGTATAACTGTTACAACTGCACAGACAGTGAAAAGAAACACATTCATGTTAATGACCATAAAGAAAAGAATTGCCTACTCCTTTTGAAAAGATATCCTATAGCATAATTGTATGTGGAGGTTTATAATTCTTCTTTAATAAGGTATTTCATTTAGACATCAAAAAAGACAACATTGTGCCTTCAATGGCTCTCACAAACTCAAACATAAAAACATGTAAACCTTTCGTAATAACAAATGAAAGTACTATAGTTCTCAAGCTTCACTGTAATAGTAATAATTTATGACTGATGTTAATAAGCAGATCTCTGCTAGGTTTCTCTTAAATGACTTTTTTTATGTGAGTTGAACTTTGTATCAAACCTTAATGTAATAGGTTAAAAGAAACACTCATTTTCTATAAATTATAAGGAGGCAGAATGATAAAGTATTCTTCACATCTACATCTTTTGAAGAAGTGAGAGGTACTGGGATTTAGATTGTAGTTTGAAGGGTATTAGGTAGTTCTGCTCATGGGGTGATGTTGTGGTGGTGCTGCTACCTGTACCACAACCTACATTCTCCTCTGCCGCCCATCACATAAAACATCCATGATCTTAGGCAGGTTCCTACTCACCTGCGCAAAGACATAATTTCCCAACTTTCTCTTCAGTTGCGTGTGGCTATATGATCAAGCTCTCAGCAGAGAGCTTGCCTTTGGGAAGGGGGAAACTGAGTCCTATGCCATTCCCCAATATTTATGTCCATATATCCTCACATCCTATGGGCAGACTCTTTTAGTAAACCTCAGTCTATGCAGAGCAATACAATACATTGTGAAATCTATTGTATCCTGGCTGAAAGCCTGCTGTTGGAAATAGCTTTCATTTAGCCTACAGATATTTCTGTTACTTATGTCCCATCTCCAATATTACCAGATGGTGGAAACTGTGAAGGACATATTCCTTCCTCTATCCTTTCCGCTCCTAGTTTTTAGAAGATGCTTTTTATTATCTCACCACAGCCACCAGTGGTTCCCTTTTGGTCCCTACTCATATACCTCAGGAGTTGGTATTTTCTTGTCATCTAACTGTTATTTTGCTTTTACATGGATTCCATAACCAAATCACTTTGGCTATTCACTTGGTTGCCATCTTAATGCCTGTGGCATTGATTTTAGTGCCTTTATTCCCTCCCTGTTCCTAACATGTTGACAGATGGTTACTGGACGCCTCATCAGTATGACTGCAACACAAGCACACATGATCCATGACCAATCCACCATGCCCACTGCTCCTCCCACTTGGGATCTTCCCTTTTGTTTTTTTGTTTTGTTTTGTTTTTGAGACACTTTTGCCCTTTGTTCCTGGGAAATAGAAACAAGACAGGAAGAAAGAAGGTCTTCTAGGCAGGTCCTGAAAATGTGGAAGAAATAAGGAAACAAGAACTTCAGATACAAAGTTAGTCCTTGAGTCTTTGATGGTAGGTGAACTTCCTCAGCGTAACAGTAAATGGGCTATGTGGTTAAGCTTAGCATCAACTGCCATTGGCTTACTGGATTCCTTGGTCACAGATGGTTCCTGGTTATCTGCTCTCTCACTTTCCTTGAATAGTTACACACACACACACACACACACACACACACACACACACACAACTTAACTGTCACTGGTTCCAGCCACTGACCTCCACACACAATTGAGGTCCATCAGTTTCACGCCATGCTTTATGTAACAACAATACTTGTAGACAGCTTATAGGTTTACCATTAGTCTTAAATCCTGGATCTGTTTCAGGCCTATCAGCAGTATGCCTGGGGCAGCAGGAATTTTCTAGTCATCAGACATAAATGAACTCCTGTCTGCTTAGCATTTTACTTTCTTTCCATGAGGAGAAATACGCTAGTCCAGATCAATGGCCCCCCTTCCAGAGATTATGTCTGATAGTGGGCATGTGGGTAAAGTCAAGTTGCCAGTCAGTTCCAGGAAGGGAACCTCTAGCCAGATGGGTAGGAAAAAGGCTGCTATGATACCTTGTGTTGGAGTCAGATTTCTGACAGATTTTGCAAGAAGCAGTGATAGATTTTAAGAAGCTAAAATACCACCTGCAGAATTGTAATTCCACTGGGAATACTGGTCTGGCACTGTCTCAGAGCCAGTTGGGTATGTATTGTCTGTTTGGTAAATTCCATCTGCATGCACTCTTGCCTCTTCCCAGACTCATCTGTGTTCCTCAGGAAGAAAATTATTAGTAAGAATCATATGAACATCATGGAAACTCAAGCTGTAAGATTGAGTGATTTATTGGAACCCTTTAATAAACCTGGAAGAGTTAGAAGTATAGGACCCAGCTTGTTATCTATTTGGGAAAGTTCACTAAGTGAGAACGGAACATGTATTCTGACAAGACCATCTACTCCAGCAACTTCCCTTAGAAGAAGGACCGTTGCTGAGTCAGGTGTATCTGGAAAGAAAGGACTTGTAGGTTTGGCTGTAGCCTTAGAGCAGGTGACAGGAGGAGTAAAGGTAGTTCCAATGTGAGACATTTGGAGTGACGAAGGGGAGCGGTCTGGAGAAGTACAACTAGCAGGCTCTGGGATATCCTGGTGAGGAAAAACTGAGGCAGCAGTTTAGGTTTTCGGTGGCATGGATACAGGTCTGCAGCAGAAAAGGGGATAGTTCATTAGCTGAATCTAGTGTTGTGGTGTCATCTAGCGGAGGTTGTATAGATTTCATGGCTAAGAAAAGTTGGGTAGGGGAACAAGAGGAGCACAAGGAGGGATTGGAATGGAGATAGATAAATGCTTAGACATAGGGGACCTCTTTCCATTTACCAGTTCTCTGGTAGTATGTATTAAGATCCCTTAAAATAGTTGGATCTAGGGTGCCATTAAGTGACCATTTTGAACTCCCATCTAGTTGATACTTAATCCAGATCTTATTGCAGAGATATATTAATTTTGATGCCTTCAAGTCAGGTGTTAGCTTTAAAGATTTGAGATTTTTCCAGGAGACATCCCAGTGGTGTGCCTGGAGGTATGGTCAAAGACATTGTGACACCCACTGGTGGGTAATTGGACTATTCGTACCAGCATCCTGAGAACAGTCCAAAAACCAAAAAGAAATCAGCCAAACTAGTTGCCCAAGTCATCACAAGGGCCCCCTAGTGGCTACTCAACAGGCCTTGGGCCTGCTGTGAAAAGCAACCCACCTTGGTACAGAGGGTTTGGTTCACCTACAAGAGCCCGGGAGGGGAAGGGAACAAAGAGCTGCTTTCAAGGGAGGGGCCAAGAGAGGGGCCAATCAATGGCAGACGTCCTAAGACATAAGTCAGCTGGGAGACATGTCTGTAAACCCTGTAGTTCCCAGAGAAGGCTGGCCAAGCCTTATCTGGAAAGCTGGAGGTCCTCCCCTTGACTGATCCTAAGAATTAATATGCCGGTGGTGTGTCTGTGTGAGAATTATAGTGGACTGGTAAATAGAAAACATGAAATGGAATGGGTAGGTGTGGGCCTGAGCAGAAGCTTGCCCCACAGATAAACCAGGCGGGGCACAGCTCGTGAGGGAGAAGGTTGTATGTTCCAAGGTGCAGGCTGCAGGTCCAGCTCATCAGCTGCAACTTGGTGGTTATGGCTTCAGCAGCAGCAGCTCATGTGGTGAAAGCCTGCGATTGTTGTAGCCACCAGCTGGGAGGTCTCGAACTCTCATACTCATGGAAGCCACATTTGCTGGTGCTGTGACCGGTCCACATGACTGTGATCTCTGCAGATACCTGCTGCAGAGCAACAGCAGCGGCTGCTGATGGAACTACCAATTCCAGGGTCTCGGCACCAAACAGGCATACCACACACTAGGCCCAAGCAATTCCACATGTAAGAGGTTTAATTGAGAGGGAGAGAGGGGGCAGTAGCAGAGAGAAAAGAGAGAGAGAGAGAGAGGGCAAGGGAGGAGTGTTCCCCATGTGTATATATAAATGGGTTCTGCCAAAGTGGCCACAAGTAAAGGTGGGAGGTGAGCCCAATGGATTCTGGGAATGTGGCGGCTGTTGCCCTGGCAACAGATCTGTGAGGCCCACCCATGTGACGTCATGGGCTTTGGAGACCCTGATGCTAATACTCTGTCCATCAGATAAGGGAACAACAGATGGCAAACAGCACCCACAGAAGCATCTCAGCAATGAGACCCCAGAGCACTCGTCAAGGTTACCTGCTTGTTCCCCACTCTCCCTTTTATTCTCAGCTCTCTTGAAAAGTACTTCCCCTTTTAACAAAACATGACTTTCCCTTATTGATAGTTCACCTTGAACTAACCTCAAACCTAGAGCCCATCCAGTGATTCTTCCCTACTGTGAGTTGTCACTGTTTCAGTTGTTTGGGTTGGAGGTTGTGACAAGGCAGCCAGAGCAAGACAAGCCAAGATCCTCAGGGAATATGCTACAGAACCAAGGGCACAAGATTTTACATTGCGTAGATCTCAGATGTTCTGATTCCACACAAATTCATGTTAAGTTGAACAATTTGTATTATTGCTATAGAAAAATAACAACAAAAGATATGCAAATGTGAAAATTTCCAGAAGCTGTAAGTAGAATACTGATTTCCACCTACCAGCTTTGAGCCCTGACCTGCAGGACAACATAGGAATGCCCATGGTACCCTTCCACTCCAGGATCCAGAGATAAGGACAGTGTCATCCTGCAGCATTGAGTCCTACAAGCATAACAACCTCAGTCCCTCCCTCACAGTGATAGGAGTGATGAGAACAATGATGTGGGCTTACTAAGGACTGAGAGAATGTAAAGCAACTAATGTTGCCTGACTGATAGAGAGCTACGAACATAGGGCAACCAGCACAAACATTAGAGCAACTTTATATTTTCTAAACTTAAACTTTAGAGGTAATTCCAGTGAGGATACATCAGAAAAAATACACACACACACACACACACACACACACACGCATGCAAACACACACAGATAGATAGATAGATAGATAGATAGATAGATAGATAGATAGATAGATAGATAGATAGA